>VMDO01022700.1:0-32999 GCA_007922755.1 Pedetes capensis | reverse complement strand
GCTCTACCAACTGAGCTAAATTCCAGCCCCACTTTCACGTTTAGCTTTCCTAAATTACTTTGTCTTAGGCCTTTGTCTCAAAAACAGCGTAGAATTAGACTCTGCTTTGTGAGCTACTCTTAAAATACTTTCCTTCTGGTTGGTGAGTTAAACCCTGTAATTTATTGAGCAACCAAAACACTGGAGTCCTACCCTGCCATATTACTTAATGTATATTAATGTAAAATATTTTATTTTATAGTTACTTGAGTATTTTTTTACCATATTTTCTGTTTTATTTATTTTTGTGAGGTTTTTGCTATTTGCTTGTTATTAGGAAGGATTGTATTTTCATATAACTTTGTGGATAGCTTTACAGTTAAATGCTTATATATTTAATATTTATATAGTATCCATATTTATGCATTAAATATCTTCCTATGTTCTTGGCTCTCCTTTTTTACTTATTTTGTCTTCTTTGGTTTGTTAGTCTTAATTGCATCTTTTGACTCTTAGCTCTCAGATATTTATACCTACAAGTCAATTTGTGAACTATTTTCTTCTCTTTATTTTCTCAATTTTTCTACCTTGTCAAAGGATACCACTTTTATATACTGTTCATTGGTCTATCCCTACTGCTTGTTTTTGTTGGTAGTTTTAATGTATAGGTCTGGAAATGGAGACGTACTTTGGTTTTTGTAGATTGAACATCCCTGGAAACATTGTATATGTTTGTTTGGGGTTTATGGAAATCTTACATAATTAAAGACATCCTGCACTTGTTGAGGTTCCAACACAATCTTTATTCTTTCTCCCTGTGGAAATTCAATTATTCCTTACATCCTTTTTACCGTGTTCTTTATGTTCTTTTATTCATTCCTCCTTTTGCTTCTCTATGTTTCTGTGTAGACGTTTTATCTACTCTCCAAGTCCTCCAATTCTCTCTTTAGCTATATCTAATCTATTATTGTTGTTGTTAGGTGCTGTCAAATCCAGTCCAACTCACAGTGACCCTATGTACAACAGAACGAAACACACACCCGGCACTATGTCAGTGCTTCTCTGCTATTCGTAGGGCTTTCAATGGCTGATTGTTTCAGGATTCGGGAGTGGAGTGGGCTGCCAGGTCCTTCTCCCAAGCCTACAGCATCTGGTCTTCCCTGGTCTCCCATCCAAGGACTAACCAGGCCAACTCTGATTCCAAGATCCAATGAGATCGGACGCCAGGATGGTGTGCCTGTGGATGTCCTATTACCACTGTCACCCACACGTCTTTGTGTTGATTATTTTTCATTATTTCTATAATGTCCTTTTTAAAAAAAACCTTTAAGTCCTTTGCCGTGATTTTCTATTCTGTTTCTTATTTATCTAAACATATTAGTGATCATTATTTTAAGGTTTGTGTCAGATATTTCCATTATGTGAACCCTCTTTGGGTCCATTCCTCCTGTCTATTGTTTCCCATGGTTTTGATTTTTTTTAAATCCTCCTTCCTTCTTCCCTCCTTTCTTATGTTAGGTTTGACCCTGAGGCCTCCTGCATACTACCTGCGCTCTCCACCACTGAGCTACACCCCCAGCTTGATCATTTCCCCTTGTCTTCCTGTAACACTGGTTATTTTTTGTTAATTGTCAGATCTGATGGATGAAAACCCGGAAAGATCACTGAGGTTTAGGACCCCGTTTCCCCTGGCAGCGCAGTCCCAGAGGACCTGAATCCCATCAGGGTCTCAGATGGCGTTGGGTCCGTCCACGTGAGAATGACGTGTCTCGGACTTGCCACCCCTGCAATCTTCAGATGCCTGAGAATTCCCTCCTTGGACGATTCCAGCTTGTCCCCTTGGCCCTGGGAATCTGCAGCGCTGCTTGGCTTCTTCCTCTTTCCTTCTGGAATGGACACAGTACCCTGGAGACCAGCTAGGCTCTCTGTGTTTCTTTCCTTTCCTGGATCTGTGCCTTGCAGTGTTTTTTCCTTTCTTAGCTGTCTGATGTCTTCCCACAGATTTTTTTTTTTTTTTTTTTTTTTGGTCCAGCTTTTCTATTTTTCCTTAGCTGAAGGGTTGGCAGGGATTACCTATTCTCTCATTTCTAGAAGTGGAACTTTTGGGTGATTTTTATACTAGTTAGCAATTTTTTCAACAGTAAACATGTATTTTTTTGTGATTTATAGAGCATTAAGAAGGAGCTAGGGTTTAGCTCGGGCTGGGATTTAGCTCAGTTGGTAGAGCGCCGCTCTGCAGTCTCCGAGGTCCCGAGTTAGATTCCCAGCACCGTAAAAATGGGAGAAGGATGTGGTAACCCACTCCCAAGGCAATCCCGAAACAATCTGCCATTGAAAACCCTATGAGTGTTGCTATGAGTCAGATACGACTCGACGGCACCTAACAACAACAACAGGGTTTAGCTCAGTTGGTAGAGTGCTGCTCTGTGCACTCTGAGACCCTGGGTTCGATCTCCACCACTGAAAAAATGGGAAAAGGACCGGGCAGCCCACTCCCAAAACCATCCTGAAACAATCAGCCATTGAAAACCCTATAAATAACAGAGAAGCACTGACAATAGTGCAGCATATGGCCCAGTGTTGGGGAGTGTTTCCTTCTGTTGTACATAGGGTCTCTATGAGTTGGACTTGACTTGATGGCACCTAACAAGAACAACAACAACAACAATAACAAGATACCGAGAAATAACAGAGAGGTCTGGAGGGGTTTGCACCAAGGGACCGTGGACAAGAATCCCTGATCGCTGAGCTCTGCATTTCTCAAAGGAATGACGTCGGGGGTCTGTGGCTGATCATTGCCTTCTCCATACCACAGAGTGCTGCCCACTGGTGTTGGAGGAAGGAAGCAGGGTGGCTGGGAGGCGGAAAACGCCCAGGAGACCTATATGGCTGCCCTGCCAGCCAGATGCTGGTACTGCCGCCCTAAAATACGTGTCGGGAGCCTCGAGATTTTCTGGAAATCAGTCCAATGTTTGCAAGCAAGGAAGACGTAGTGTGGACCTTGGAGTCGCCTGAATTGTTTTTTAAAATAAATAATCTGAGTGTTTCTTTTCATTTATCTAGAGCTTTCACCTCCTTTTCATTAACTCGCTTTTTTCTCTTTAGCTTTTGGATCAGCTGAAAAGCCCATATAAGTTTACAACATTAATAGCGTATAACATGGTGATATTTTGCAACTCAAAGCCAAGTTAAACATATGGCCATTTTAACGTTACTTTGTTGAAAACCTTTCTGGGCATGCCTTTTATTCACTTCTAGGCAGATCTAATTATAGATGGATTTTTAGCCTGCATGTGGAGCACATGATTTGGTAGGTCTGAACAAATGAGAAGGAGCCAAATCTGTCCTATGGGAGCAGGCAAATCCTCGGGCTGAGCTGGAATTTTTTTTTAATATTAACTATTGTGCAAGTAATATTAGTGATTCTCCTGAGCTTCCAAATACCTTACTCACAGCACATTTCTGTTGCAATAGGACTTCGTGTGCGTGGCTAAGTGTGTGGAATTAACCTGCCAATGTCAACCTTCATATTTATCATCAGCTGAAACTTTGCAGGAGACCAAGTTCTCCTTGAGTTTGCCCAAATGCACCTTGATGGTGTGCCCTGCACTCTGCCCCTGTACACCTGAAGGTCACAGATGATCTCTGCAACCAGGCATGCAGTGATCCTTCACTGGGCGCCTGCTGTATGCCCCATCCAGGACTGGGTCCTCTGGAGACAGTGCAGCCTGAGCAGCACGTGGTCCTTGTAGCCTCCGTGGAGGACCAGTGCCCTGCGTGGCTTTGGCCCCTCCCGTGTGGAATAACAGGGAGGCGGTGAGCAGAGGGAGACTGGGCAGGTGTTCCGGCTCCCATGGTGTCATATATGGGGACATCTTTGTCACAGAGCAGACTTGGGAGCCAAATAAGTGCTGCATGGTAATGAACTTAGCTTAACGTCAGCTCATAAAGCCTCTGGCCACTTCTTCGTGTTTGTGTTGTTAATGGAAAATTGTTTTTTTCAGTACTGGGGGTTGAACCCAAGGCCTTGCACCTGCATGCTCTGCAAGTGCTGGACCATTGAGCTGCACCCCCAGCCCATTTTTTTACTTTTTGAGACAGGGTCTCACTAAGTTACGCAGACTGCCTGTGGTCTTGAACTTGCGATCCTCCTGCCTCTGCCTCCCAAGCCACTGGGATTATAGGTGTGCGCCACTGCACCTGGCTTGTTGATGGAAATCTTGAACGGCCTCCTTCATGGAGCCCAGGAGGGCATATGTAGAATCTTAACACCTTTTCCCTGGGCCATGATATCATGTGCAAAATGATGGCTCTGAGAAATGCTTTCCCAGAAGAAACTTTGTGTCAGAAGCAGAGGGTATTCTGGGGTGTGGTGGGCTCCGGTGCCTCTCACCAAGAGAACTTGCAGGGGCTGTGCAGGTTGCTGTCAGGAGGGCGGAGGCCATCGAGAGAGGAGGGACCAGTCAAACGGTATCAGATAAGCACCATTAAGACCCCCATGTGCCTCATTCCCTTTTCTGCTTGGATAAACCCCCCCAGCCCCTGGCTTCTCAGAAACAGGCTCCAAGCCATAACAGGATGTGCCCACTGCAAGGTATGCCCACCTAGCAGGGACTTCCTGCCCAGGTAAACGTTAACCCCCGATGTACCTGCAGGTCTGCTTCTGGAAAATTCCACTTGCTGCTGCAAAAGCCCTCCCCATCGGAAACAGGCATATAAAACCCTGACCTCTGCATTTGGGGCCCCAGGATTTGGAAGCCGAGGCTCCTCTGGGTCCTGCTTCATAATAAACGCCACCTCTGCACCACTCCCAGTGCTGCTTGGAACAGAGCCTCATCTGAGCTCCCAGATGGCAGGAGAGGACAGTGGCCTTGAGGACCAGGAGCCTGGGGCAAAACAAAGCCCCGACCAGCTGGCTTTTCACGGGTTTGCCTGTGTGTCGATGGGCTGCGTGTCATGGTGGGGGCTGTAATGGAGTGGCTGAGTACTGCTTTAGCCAATAAGGACTCAGTATCCAAAATTGATTAGACCTTTATTTTGGTGAGGGCAACTGATCTCATGGGTTTCTGTACACTCCTTCCATCGAAACGGCAAAACTAACACGCAAGTGAAAAGGTTCCAGCAAGGATGGGTGGATCAGGTCCTCCCTTCCTCCCCCCTCTTTCTTTCCCTCTCCCCACCATCGCACTGCCTTAGCTGTCTCTCTCTCAGCCTTCCTCCTCCAGCCCTGGCTGGGCCTTGGCAGGAACCAATGAGCAAAGGAGGTATAATTCTGTTCTTGTGGAGGGGTCTCCGTGGAGACAGTGACCTGTCCCCAGAGGTTGAGGGCAACTTGGCAGGGACTATTGGGGGGTGGTCAGAGCATAGTTTGGCACCTCATCAGGCCCGTGAAGGAGAGGAGAAGCCACTGGACAGGAAGGATGGGGGCTGGGGAGGGGGACACATCCCCCCCACAGGGCCATGGGGTTTCGGAGGTGGGTGGGACGAGAGTCTTTGTGGCTATGCTTTCCCACCAATGCAGGCAAACTCCTGAAGGTCAAGAAAAGTTTTTGAAGGGAGAGCTTAAGACCTGACTTTCCCCACAAAATTCCTTTTTAAAATTTTCCCGATTATTTTGGGAAGGAGTTTCTAACTTTTCTAAACATCATTGGTATGGCCATTTTAAAGCAAAGCTAGTAGCTTAGCTTTGAATGTTCTTAGGCCAGTAAGAGGGTTTTTGGTCTTCAAGGATTACATACTCACAAATATTTTCCCAAAAATTCACATGCATTGCTGGGCATCGTGGTACGTGCCTGTGATCCCAGCACTTGGGAAGCTAAGGTCGGAGGATCAACACAATTTCGACGCCAGCCTGACCTGCACCATGAGTTCTAGGCTAGCCAGGGCTACACAGTGAGACCCTGACTCAAACAAAGTGAAAAAAAAAAAAAGCTCATTCAAATTCCCACAGATTCCCCCACAACACATATACAAATAGTTTTTCCTGACAGCCTCAAAATATTCAGAAAATTGCTACTCTTGAGGCTGTAGCTAATTTACAAGTCAGTCTGTACACATTTACACACTTCTAGTAGAACCTAAATATGTTAGATTTTTCATCCCTGGGGCCATATGCCTGAGAGAGACAGCCTGAGGGAGGCAGGGCTTATTTTGCTCACGGTTTCGGACAGTTGAGTCCATCGTGGTAGGAGGTGTGGCAGAGCAGTGCCCATCATGGTAGACAGGAAACAGAGGGGAGTAATAACAGGGGGCTCGAGGGCAAGAATGAGCCCTGGAGGACATGCCTCCACAGTCCTACTTCCTCCAGCCAGTTCCATTACCTCCCACCTGTTGTTGTTGTTAGGTGCCGTCGAGTCGGTATCCGACTCATAGTGACCCTCACAGGGTTTTCAATGGCTGACTGTTTTGGGATTGCCTTGGGAGTGGATTGCCAGGTCCTTCTCCCATTTTTGCGGTGCTGGGAATTGAACTCGGGACCTCAGAGACTAGAGCAAAGCGCTCTACCAACTGAGCTAAATCCCAGCCCACCACCTCGCACAAGTCTATCCCAATTTAGAATCCATCAATGGATTAAACCATTAATTAGGTCATTGTCCCCGTGATCTCATCATCTCTGGAAATGCCTCACAGATGCACCCAGTGATGGGCTTTGCTAATTTTCAATCTAGTCAATCTAGCAATTTTCAATCTAGTCCAGTGGACACTCAGGGTCAAACACCACAGTTAATTATTGCTTGAGGTTTTGAAAACCCTCCGGTCCTTGGAAACGCTGAAGAAGCGAGCTTCCCATCCCTGCAGCTCTGAGGAGAAACAACAGAGCTGGGCGGTGGGGGCTCAATTATGCAAAGACATTTCATAAAACTGGATGGCAGTGAAGAGGCTCAGAAGCCTGGGGAGTAGGGAAGGCTGAGTTTGCCTCTTTGGCCCAGGAGAAACCGGACGTGCTTCCTTCCTTGTCTGCCCGGGGTCCATGTGTGTCTAAGCAGAGGCGGAGGGCACTTTGGTTGGGGCATCTGCTGGGCACACACATTGTACAGAGGAGGCAGCCTCGGCCTGGCCTCGCTCCGCTGGCTGGGTCCTGCAGACCACAGTCGCACGCACAACGTGTCACCCTGCTGCGCTCATCCCACCATGGGAATCTCAGTCCTTCTAGGAGGCGTTTTCTGGATGCTTAACCAGCAGAAACAGCGCCCATCGTCTGGCGCAGGCTGCACTGTCAAGTTTCATACTTTGCAAAAGTGACCTGTGTGTGGTCTGAACATCTGGGGGGACTGGGGAAGATTCTCTGGTGACTTGGCTTGTTGTTGTTGTTAGGTGCCGTTGAGTCGAGTCCGACTCATAGCAACCCTCATGGGTTTTCAATGGCAGATTGTTTCAGGATTGCCTTGGGTGTGGGTTGCCACGTCCTTCTCCCATTTTTGTGGTGCTGGGAATCGAACTTGGGCCCTCAGAGACTGCAGAGTGGCGCTCTACCAACTGAGCTAAATCCCAGCCCTGGTGACTTGGCTTATTGTTGTTGTTGTTAGGTGCCGTCAAGTCGGTATCTGACTCATAGCAACCCTCATAGGATTTTCAATGGCTGACTGTTTCGGGATTGCCTTAGGAGTGGATTTCCAGGCCCTTCTCCCATTTTTGTGGTGCTGGGAATCGAACTCGGACCTCAGAGACTGCAGTGCAGTGCCCTACCAACTGAGCCAAATCCCAGCCCACTTTCATGTTTGTTGTTGTTGTTAGATGCCGTCGAGTCGGTATCCGACTCATAGTGACCCTCACAGGGTTTTCAATGGCTGACTGTTTCGGGATTGCCTTAGGAGTGGATTGCCAGGTCCTTCTCCCATTTTTGCGGTGCTGGGAATTGAACTCGGGACCTCAGAGACTGCAGTGCAGCGCTCTACCAACTGAGCCAAATTCCAGCCCCAGGGTGACTTGGCTTAGGTCTCGGCAATAAAGCATGACGGGGATGGGCCCCTAGGCCCTGCCCACCCCATTGAAGCTGCTGGAGAATCTGAGCGCAACTCTATGTAGGGTGCGCGCCTCCCGGACAGGCCTGGAGGTTTGGACGGGCGGCGCCGCCTCACACACAGATACTAAACACAATTCACTGGGGACCCTCGGGTGAGGGGCATGGACTCCTGTGGCCCTCAGGATGCCAGCGGAGATGGGAGAAAGAAAAAGCCACAGGTGCTTTTGCCTTCCAGGGGCAAACACCTGTGTTGGTGGTCTCGGTGGTCACAAGGAGACAGCTGTTGCTTCGTTGGTGATCAGACAGAGAGCAGGTTCTTTCCTTGTTGATGGTCACGGTGGGAGAGTGTTCTTTCCTCACCGAAGGTCCAGGGGAGAGCAAGCTTTCTCCAAAGCCGTGGGGCCACTGTGCCATCTCACAAACGTCTCAAAGCGAGTGCAGGCTGCCCCTGTGGTCAGGCCCTGCCCATCTCCACTAGGACAGCAGGGCTGGCAGGCGAGGCCCTAGGGGACCCATGAGCAGTAGGAGGTCCCCAGAAATAGCTGCTGCTGGGGCCTCATGGGGGCAGTAGGGGGATGGAGAAGCTCAGCCCTCTGGAAATGGAACATCCTGCCCGGGGCATAAAGGAAGGCCAGTCACTAAGGCAGCCCCACCGTCCTGTCCTGGTGCTGGCTTCCGAGCCTGGGCGGACCACACAGGGGGCGAGTTACCACCCTCCGTCCACCTTTGTCCTCATCTTCCCACATGAATAAGAACTGTTCCTTGCACGCAGGCCAGGGCTGTGCAGGAGGAGGGAGCTAGGGGTGGTGTCTCCTCTGGTGTCTCCACCCACCCAGCGTGGACTGAGGTCCCGGGAGCACGAGGCTGGAGCAGTGAGGAGGCACGGGACGGCATGTCCTCCATCCGTGCCCCCAACCAACCAACCGCACCCAAGGGTGCACAGGGACCCTGGAGGAGGGTACACGCTCCCTCCGAGCTGCTGGAGCCAGGCGGGGGCCTCTGGGTCAGAGCCGAACAGGGCTGTGCTCAGCAGCCTGTGTGTGAAAATAACAGGGATACAGTTCTCAGGAGGCTGGGGTGCCGACGGTGTACCCGGTACCTTGTTCAGAGTCACTCCAAACCTACGTCTGACGATCACGACACAGACCAAATGGAGAGCCCTGCAGCTGGCCCAGGGGTGGGCACAGAAACTGCTAGGCATTAGAGACGAGAAGAGTCCCCGGAGCAAAGATGATTATAAAATTGAACAATGATGGACAATAATCTGAAGAATCTAATTTATATGGTAAAAACATTTAATAATAAAAGCCCTGGGTATCCATGTGTAGGTGAATTATAAAAGGTGGGCGAAGAGTGGGGAGACTTAGAACAGAATGGAAAGCGTGCTAAATGACCTGCCTATGGAGGGGGAAATAAAATGGGAGGTTCTTTGGTTCTGAAATGCGATGATAGCAACAATATCATCATAGACCAATAATTTATTCCCAAGACAACTGCCGAGTATCTGTGTCATGGAGAATATTGTTCTGACACAGAAAACTCCAACTGAAACAAATTTTGAAGGCTAATGCAAAAGACAAATTGAAAATTGGGCCGTATAATTTATTGCCATCATATATTAAAGTTATAAATATATACATGCCACTCTTCCCCCAAAATGCAGAGAATCTCATCTCCAGGCAGTGTGGAGCACAGCAAGAGGTTTGGAGCCAGATAAACGTGGGCTTGAGGCTTAGAAGTCAATGCACTGGCTGTGAGTGTTCGTCCCATTATTTTAACCTCTTACCAAAAATGGCGATACTAGCATGTGCCCTGGAGGGTGTGAACAGGACGTGGACCATGGAGTCCCTCACAAGCTGACGTCCAACGCCACACCCAGAAATAGTGCAAGAAGGGAAAGAGGAGGAGTCTCAAAAGTAACGCACTTAAAATGCATTGTCGCGCAGAAGGGAGTATTGGAGAGTGAGGAAAGGGGACGTGCAGCTGACACAAATAGGAAGAAACCAGAAAGTTGAACTGGAAAAATGAATATTTTACAGGTATTTGAAAAGCATCTAGTGGCAGAAAGGAAATTTCTTCTAAGCCTCAAACCCCCATTTATCTCGCTCCTAATCTCTTGCTGTGCTCCATGCTGCCTGGAGATTCCCTGCATTTGTTTATGAAGTGTGACATATATATCTATATATCTATATCTATCTATCTATCTATCTATCTATCTATCTATCTATCTATCTATCTATATCTTTAATGTATGATGGCAATAAATTATATGGCCAAATTGTCAATTTGCCTTTTGCATTAGCCTTTCAAAATTTGTTTCAGTTCGAGTAACGAAAGACAAGATTCATGAGTATTAAAGTTCTAAACTTTACTGGCCTGTAGGCGTACCACTGTTGTGTCCGATCCTGTCACATCTTGGAAGCTAAGCAGGGTTGAGCCTGGTTAGTGCTTGGATGGGAGACCGCCTGGGAACACCAGGTGCTGTAGGCTTGGGAGAAGGACTGGGTAACTCACTACTAAGACACAACCAACCACTGAAAATCCTGTGAATAGTAAAGAAGCATGACAACAGTGTTTCTCCTGTTGTACATAGGGTCGCTGTGAGTCGGACACCTGCTCGAAGGCACCTAACAACAACAACAACAGCAAACTTTATTGACTTAATGATACCCGATTTTAAAACTGCAGCAGAAGATATCAAAACATATAAGGTTTTTCACATACAAAGGAGACAAAAAGCAGAAACAGTGTAATTTGTGACCTCCCCAACTCTCCCGCGTTGGAGAGCGCCAAGCCTCTCACTGTAACTGAACACTTGGGGCCGCTGCTTGACATAACAAAGAAGGAGCACCACGGATTCGGGCTCAGACTGGGTGTTTGTGGGGACGGGGTTAAGGAGAGGACTTTGCTCTACGCTGGGTTCTGTCTGGAAGGGAGGGCAGCTCCAGGACTGGGCAACCTGATAAATCTACGCCAGGGGCGTGAAGGCTGGAGCGAGGCCGTCTCAGCGATGGGGGAGGAACACCTGTCCCTGCATTAGATGGAGACGTGCAGTTTGGGTTTGCCTCTTCGGCAGGTTTGATATTTTTGTGGTTTGCTCTTGATGCTTGTTTGTTTGTTTGCTTGTTTGTTTATTATCTCTGCTTATTTATCTGCTTATTTATTTATGTGTCTCTGTCTGAGTGGTTTCACTTGTCATCTTGCTTCCCGTGACAATGGACGGGGTTGTTTGGCGTTGGCGCGGTGCGCTGTTGCACACGGTCAGCCGGAGAATGCCGTGGCTGTGCCGTGGCTGCCCAGCAGCGGGAAACGCCCACACTCCGCCTCTCACGGGGAGGCTGAAAGTCACACTTTCTGAGAATGAATGAGCCTTATTTGTAGTATCCATGGACTATCTGCCAAAGGTCCTACATTTGTCTATTTTAAAATGTCATTAAAACTTATTCCATATTTATTTTATTAAGAATTTTTGCGTCTAAGTTCATCAAGGAAATTGGTCTATATTTTTTCTAGCAATATTTGGTTTTGGTCTCAGAAAATGAATTTGCAATTTCCCCTGCCTGTTTTCTGAAAGAGATTGTACAGAATAGGCAAGATTACTGCCTAGATAGTTGCTGGGTTTCCAGAGAAACGATTAGGGGAGCTTCTTCCCTAGAGGGAAGTTTCTTTCTTGTGAGTTCAACTGTTAAAAGAAACCCAGGACCATCCAGACTTTTTATGTGCATTGGTATCAGTTGTACATTGGTGTCTAAGTCGTTGAGTTGGTTGTCAGATATTTTCTTTATGACTGCTTCACTGCCCTTTGGTGTCCCTGTTATTGTTGGTATCCTATGTTTTCTATTTCTCCCTCCTTGACTGATCTAGAAGTACGTCCATCTTATTGGTCTTTCCAAGGAAGTAACTTTGGTTTTGTTGACTTTACTGTTTTTCTATTGGTGTTTTGTATCCTTTTCTTTGTATCCTTTGGGTTTACACTGCTACATCTATTGTTTCTCTCTTCTTCTTACTTTGAGTTTTATTTCTGCCTCTTTATTCTAGCGTCTTAAGGTGGAAGTTCGGACTGTAGCCATTTCTTCTTTTCAAGCATTGAAAGTTTTCATTTCCCTCCGAACGCTTCATGAGCCTCTCCAGCTCACACGACCCAAGTGTTATGCGTGTTTCGTCATCAATCAATTAAAAACATTTTCTAATTTCCCTTGAGATTTCTTCTTAGATCCATGAGTGATTTGTTGTTGTTGTTGTTGTTAGGTGTTGAGTCAGATCCAACTCATGGCAACTGTACATACAACAGAATGAAACACTCCCTGCACTGTGCCATGCACACAATCTTTTTATGTTTGAGCCCATTGTTGCAGCCACTATATTTCTTCTCACTTTGAGTCATGCCATATCAGCAAAAGGAGGTCCCCGGGGGTTTACCCCATTCATATTATTAAGGCCAACTCTACTTTGCGGGAGCAAATCTTCCCCAGTCATTTCTTGAATGCCTTCCAGCCTGGGGGGCTCATTTTCCAGCACTATATTTGATGGTGCTTTTCTGTTATTCATAGGGTTTTCAATGGCTAATTGTTTTGGAAGTTAGCAGCTGGGGCCTTCTCCTAGTCTCTCTTAGTCTGGAAGCTCAGCTGAAACCTGCTCACCCTGGGTGGCCCTGCAGGTATCTGAAATACTGGTGGCACAACTTTCAGGATTGCAGAAACACACAAGCCCTGATAGCACAAGCTGACAGAGAGGTAGTTAACTATCTGATTTTCAACTAGTTGGAATTTTTTAAACTATCTTTTTTTTTTTTTTTTTTTTTTTTGTGGTACTGGGAGTTGAACCCAGGGCCTGGCGCCTGCATGCTCTGCAAGTGCTGGACCGCTGAGCTGCACCCTCAGCCCATTTTTTTTTAACTTTTTTGAGACAGGGTCTCGCTAAATTACACAGACTGCCTCTGGTCTCGAACTTGCAACCCTCCTGCCTCTGCCTCCCAAGCCTCTGAGATTACAGGCGTGCGCCACCGCGCCCGGCTTAAGCTATCTTTTTATAAGTTTCTGATTCATTTTTGTTATGCTCAGAAAACCTTCAGTAGGATAAGCATGGCCACCTCAGTCGACTGGCTGCAAGTAGTCAGCTGGTAAGGTGGCCCTACAAAATCTACCATGCTATGGATTTTAGTATTTATTTTCTTCATGACTCCATGCGTAGTGCCAACTCTGAAGTTCCAAAGTAATACTGGACGTGTTTACAGAAGGACACCTAATGCTTCTTTACAATAGAACAGGATGGTACAACAGTGTCAAAAGCTAATCTTCAAATAAACACAAATATGACACAGTGAGTACCGTGAGTCAGGTTAGTACCATCACCTGCCACCTGGTCAGTTGAGCTTAACTGGGTTGAATTCAAAGTGATTCGAAGATACTTGCAGCCACTTATGGGTACGTTAGCGATTACATGAGTTTTGGGCAACTTGGTGAGGAAAACACAACAATTGCCAATGATGTTTTTGAAACTCTAATTCACCCCAAGCCCAGACGCCATGAGTTGACCATTACAAAATTTGAGAGCTAAGAATTGCAAGCACTTGCATCAAACCAGACATTGACTAACTTCACAGAAACAAGGTCACATTTCCCACTAGCTTCGTATTATTCTCATTTCTCTAAACTTTACAATAAAAATACAAAAAAGAAGTCTTATTATGTTGTTGTTGTTAGGTGCCATCGAGTCAATATCCGACTCATAGTGACTGTCATAGGGTTTTCAATGGCTATTTTGGGATTGCCTTGGGAGTGGATTGCCAGGTCCTTCTCCCATTTTTGCGGTGCTGGGAATTGAACTCGGGACCTCAGAGACTACAGCGCAGCGCTCTACCAACTGAGCTAAATCCCAGCCCTCTTATTGTGTAGGTGCACTAAATATATCATTTATGTGCTGCCCAAAGGAGGCCAACAGGCTGGGCGCCACTGCTCTAGGATTTCAGTGGCCTTGAATCTGATGACAACAGCGTATGCTCTGCCCTGATGAATGTCTCTGTGGCCTGTTCTGAATTACGTCAAGTTGGTTGATGGTGTCCAGCGTCTTCTATGTCGTCGTGGGCTTTCTGTGTTCTTGCCCTGATAGTTCCTGACAGAGCAGGGTTGAAACGTCCACCCATAGCATTTAGGGCTTTTCTTTTTGGTCAGTGGTGGCGCCCGTCTCTGATCTTTCCACCAGTGTCTCCTGTAGGGGTTGGGGAACAAGCGGATGGGACAAGCAGGACCAGGGGCCTCCACAGCCAGTGTGGGGTGACAGGGGAGAAAAGAGAGTGTGCCAAGCTCCCTCCTCAGGTGACAAGCGTTTATCGAGGACATTATGTCAGCGTGTCGTGGGGCTCGGAGGCCGAGGAAGTGAGGCCGTTTCTGCCCTCGTGAAGCGTCAGTGCTAGCAGGACAGTGACACCTCCAACGCTGCGGGGTGCTTTGGACTGTGGTGACAGGCACAGTGAACACTGCTGCAGCCCTGTGGGCCCCACATCTTGCATGCACCTGCTTGCGCAGAGCCGAGCCTGTGACTGAGGTCCAGTTTTACTGAGAGCACCGTGGCTTCGAGTCTCACGAGAACATGCGGTTTACAGATGAGAAATCCGGGGTTGCGTGGTTTCTGCGGCTTGCCGATGTGTCGTGGCTGAGAATGACAAGAACCAAGGTCCGACCCAGCTCTCACGGCTCTGAAGGCCAGGCTTGCGGCGCCCAGTGACGCTTCTGCCTCAATGCTGAGAGATCTCCTGCCTTACTTTCTCTCTCCCGCCCTCATCTTCTTGCTGCATCCCTAAAGGTGGAGGCTCAGGGTCAAGGCCCCAGAGGGAGGCTGCCCTTCAGGTCGTCCAAGCCCCCATGAGGGGAGGAGCATTCGGAAGGAGAGCTCTGCCCAGGTATGTGTCTCTGGGAGCCTGTCCACCACAGGGGCTGCCTTCCAACCCCACCGGAGAAGTGTGGCCTGGACTGCGACCAGCAGGTGCTGTGGCCTGGGCTGCTCCAGTTAGGGGGACAGCTCGCTTACTTGGCGGTCCCTCCAGCAAGGGGCAGCTTGGAAATCTCCTTGGGGTTTGTCCCCAAGGGCAGGTACTTCCGGAACACTGAGGACTGAAGAGAATAAAATTCCTTCCTGGAGGGCCACCTGGGAGGACCACTGAGCACCACAAAATCTCAGCATCGGGGAGGTTATCACACAGACGCAAACAGCAAGGTCACCTACAGACGCCTGCCTCTCTCCTCTCCCAGGTGGAAAAGGAATGGTCACTTATGTTGTTGTTGGGTGCTGTCGAGTCGGTATCTGACTCATAGCGACCCTCATAGGGTTTTCAATGGCTGACTGTTTCGGGATTGCCTTGGGAGTGGGTTGCCACGTCCTTCTCCCATTTTTGCGATGCTGGGAATTGAACTCAGAACCTCAGAGACTGCAGCACAGCGCTCTACCAACTGAGCTAAATCCCAGCCCTGGTCCCTTATAGTGGGGCCATTTTGACCGGGAGCCCATCAGGCCGAGGGACAAGCCCATCACATCACAGAAGCAAACGGAGTCAGACTCCAAGAGCCCGGAGCAGGCTCTGGGCGAAGTCTCGGTGCGCTGAGCATTTGGATCCGAATCTTCAGCACAAAGCAGTTTTGGAAACGAAAGCCTGGCCCCAGGCCGTGGCCGCTTATTAGCGGCGTCTTGCTAAGAGCGAGGGAATTCAAGTGTTCAGCAGATGTACGTCCCGCTGAGGTGACCCAGGTCCAAGCTCCTGGGAAACGCGGTGGGGAGGCGGAGTCCAACCATTCTGATTCCGTTCCAAACACGGTTTATCCTAGGATCACCAGAACATCAATGAAAGAAGAAAAGCAACTCGTTTTCTCCTCTTGCTGTGGGTCATCCGCCCGCGAGCCCAGATCGGAGGGTCCCGCTTCACTGGGCTTCCCCTCGGCCACGGCCTCCCTCCGCACCCTCCTTCCCCGTGACCGCTGGCACTCCTCTCCTCCGCAACTTTTATGACCCTCAAGTCAGCCTTTCATGTCCTTCCCAGAAGGGCTGAGGTCCCGCTAGTCTCTGCTGGAAGCTGGGACAGCCTGGCCTTCATATTGAGCATGTTTTAGGGCTGAGTGGGTCTGTAGAAAGCCAGGGAGACCCCAGGGGTGTGGCTTACAGATTTTGAGGTGCTCCCTGAACAGGCTGGGAGGACACGCAAGCTACCCCCGACCTGCCCGGGACCACAGACGGCCGCACACATTGGCTTCTGTCTGTGGGGCTGAGGGAGCCTGTGGGACGCCACGGTCACCCTGGCCTTAGCATGGCTGGTTGGTCAGTTGGTAGAGCACCACTCTGCAGTCTCTGAGGTCCCAAGTTCGATTCCCAGCACCACAAAAATGGAAGAAGGATGTGGCAACCCACTCCCAAGGCAATCCTGAAACAGTCAGCCATTGAAAACCCTATAAGGGTCACTATGAGTCGGACATGACTCGATGGCACCTAACAACAACAACAGTACTGCACAGCACACCCAGAATGCTAGGTTCAGCCCTGTTATTTGAAGATTATAAGTTCCAAAAAGCCACTGTAGTTTCTCCGCTTTGGTAAAAAAGCAACATTGAATGAATGCAGACAGCTAGCAGGAAACACTGAAAATGGATTCAATGAACCAAAACAGAGACCTGAAAATGGTGTGATTCCACTGGAAATGCAGCAGAAATGTGCCTGAAACTCAACACAGGAAGGATTAGAAAAATGCATTTGTTCTTCGTCAGGCAAGCGAAGACAAAACAAATAAAATCAGAACAAAACAGAATGCTGGTAGTGCTGTACATTGATTTGGTGGTAGTTGCAGTCATTCATTCATTTGTAAGAATTCACTGAGCTGAATGCACTTAAGATTTATGTATAAAGAATATGAATTATATCTCTATATGTTTATAAGCATTGAGAAAAGATGTGTGTATGTTACAGTTTGCATGCTACATTTTAAACTATTCCAACTCTATACAAAACAAGCGATATGTGATATTTTGATAAAATGGGAAGAAGAAAGAGAGGCAGACTTTCAGTAGTACAGGTACCATGCACACTAGAAAGTGGTGGGCCAGGAATGACATGAGGAATTTCCACACGAAGACTACGTGGTCTGCTCTTAGCTGTTAGGTACCTCGTGAAGGAGCGAACAAAGGATGAACCTTGTGAGATCGCTTGACAATTATGACCACGCCCTAAGTTTGGGACTGCCCACAGCAGGGGGTCATCAGAACTGGGCTGAAAAGGAGAGAGGAACCCAGATTTCCGCTTACACTGAAGGCATTCAAGCAGTGCCCAGTCTTAGTAAGCTTGTGGGGTACGTATGACATCGCCTGGGAACTGAGCAAGATTAACTCAAATGCCTGTTCCAAATCCCGAATCAACCAGTGCCTTCTCAGGAAGTCAGGAAATTCCTCATAAAGTTTGTGGGGTGTTTTTTCCTCTTTTAAAATATTCTACAAAATTAATAGACCTTATTTTTAGAACAGTTTTATGTTTCAGAAATATTGAACACACGGCATAGAAGGTTTCGTGAACTTTTCCACCGTTTCTCCGGTAACATTTTACATTGGCACGATGTGTGTTGCAATTAAGGAATGAACCAACACTGTGTTAGTCAGCTGCTGTCGCTGTATCAGAAAAACCCAAGCAAACAGACTTCTGGGGGACGAGTTTATTGGGAGCTCACAGAACCCGTCCATAATGGTGGCGTGGCAGGGGTGGCAGTGGTGGACGCAGAGCCTGTGGTGGACGACTGTGGGGCATTGCCCTGCCGCTGGACTCGCTCCGGCTGCGAGCCGGAACCAGCCACCAAAGACCCTTCGTCTGGTGAGGGGGAGCCAAGCACCCAAGAGCCACACCGCCCGGAGAGGAAGCTTATGCCCACGGCTGCTCTGAGAAGCCTTGAGAAAGGCAGGCTCAGAGGCTGATGCCCATGGCGGCTCCTTGTTTCTTTCTTCCCAGTGAAGACGCTGACTCCGAGTGCTCTGCTCCAACAGCTCTTTATTGTTTCCTTGTCTGTCCCTGTGGATGGAATGGACCCAGACTGCTCCATGTACCACCCTTATATACTCTTCAGGGACTAGCTGGGGACCAATCAGAGGCAGTCACCCCATACAGGTTTCAGCCAATCAGAGAGTATATGCAAATTCGGTTTTGTAAAAGTAGCCAATCAGGGGTGGTTCCCGAATGGTCCAATCAGGAGCTGTTCAGGGGTTTGGAAACAGCCAACCAGTGTTGAGGGGTCTGAGGCAAGGAATTAGATGCCGGAGCCATCTTTGGGTGCTCGATGACCCTGAGTTCCTGGATGTAGGGCAAAGGTGACTGCCTGGGGAACAAGCTTCAGTCCTCCAAGGGGGCCTAGATAGGCCCCGGGGCAAACTGCCTCTCTAGGCAGTGCCCTACAGATGACCTCATGGCACGGAGGACCAGGAGCAGAGAGAGAGCAAACCCGTGGGTCTAGGGTAAGAATCTCCAGTGGCCCACCCCCCATGACATCACTTTTGCAAAGCAAAGACCCACCTCCTCAGTTTGGTGACCTCCACAGACAGTGCCACCAGCTGAGGACCAAACATTAAAGCCTATGACCTCTGGGGGACACTTGGTGTTGGAACCACGACACCCCCTGATATGTTGTTATTAAACAAGCCCGTGGTTTATGCCAGTTTCTCTGGCTTTTATCCGCACCCTCTTCTTGCTCCAGGATTCCATTGCGGCACCACCGTGTCTAGTAACCAGCTCTCCTTAGGCGCCTCTTGGCTGTGACTTTCCTTGCCTTGGGTGATCTTGACCATTTTGAGGAGTACTGGTCAGGAACATTATGGGATGCCTCTCCAGTGAAATTGGTCTGATTTTTTCCTCATGATTAGATGAGGGCTGTGGGCTTTGGGGAGAAGGAATGCAGATAGAAAATTCTATCAAGAATACGTACAACCAACACCATTTACGATAATGGCTGTTGACCCTGGACGCCTGGAGTCAGGCTTGTCTGCTGTGAAGTCATTTCTTCCTCCCATTCCCAAGTTGTATTCTGTGGTGGTCACTATGATAGCCCACATTAAGAGGTGGTCAGTGATGCCCCTTGCTCATGTTTTCTTTATACATAACTCTTAAATGCATTCATTCAGCTCAGTGAACTCTTACACATGAATGAACAACTGTAACTACCACCAATCAATGTACAGCGCTGCCAGCATTCTGTTTTATTCTGATTTGATGTCCTTTTATTTAGGGTGCACTGTCACCCACCTCACCTGGAGTTCTTTTGCATGAGTAATTTGTCTTTTATTCCCCAGTACTTAATTTAATCGTTTATTTATTTATATCAAATGGGCTTGAGGATACTTATTCTATGTTGTAGGTTATAATCCAATACAACCTGGTTTATTTTCTTGCTGAGGTTGCTCCTGCTCTGGCTATTGGGGGCTCTTCAGTGGCTCTTGTGCCCTTTACAATGCCCTCCTTTCCTTTTTCTTTTCCTTCCTTTCCTTCCTCTCCTTTTTTTTTTTTATTCGGTACTGGAGGTTGAACTCAGGGCTCTGCGCTGGCATGCTCTGCAAGTGCTGGACCACTGAGCTGCACCCCTAGCCCATTTTTTACTTTTTGAGACAGGGTCTCGCTAAGTTACGCAGACTGCCTCTGGTCTCGAACTTGCAATCCTCCTGCCTCCGCCTCCCCAGCCGCTGGGATTACAGGCGTGCGCCACTGTGCCCGGCTCCCTGGTTGATTTTCTTTGCTGAGGCTGCTCCTGCTGTGGCTATTGGGAGCTCTTCTGTGGCTCCTGTGCCCTTTGCAATGCCCTCCTTTCCTTTTTCTTTTCCTTCCCTTCCTTCCTCCCCCTCCTTTTTTTTTTTTTTTTTTTAAATCACTTTCTTACTTTCTGGCACCACCAGATACTTCAGGCTCATCTTGCATATGTTTTGTCCCCATCTTAGAGTCAGCCCTCCCCCCTGCACTCCGGTTCCTTCTATCGGAGAACGAGATTAGACACCAAGCCCCAGACAGGCTCATGGCTGCTCAGTGCCGTTTCTGGCAGGTCCTCTCCACGGCCAGAGCAAGGGCACATGCATGGATCAGATGCCCACCTCTGTCAATATTTCTCCACGGAGCCATGGTACCTATACTAAGTTCATTTAAGCTCTGACTGATGCCTCCGAGTCTAATCCAGCGCCCCATGGGTCATCTGTAAATGGCCACTCCAGCAGTGGGACTCTGGCTTCCACCGCCTGCTATCTCTTTATTTCATCATCTGATTCCAGCGTGAAAGCATTGCTAACCACACCCCATGGAAATAAACTTCATCAAGCAGAGCACAGAGCCCGTGTGCAGTTCCCTTTGTTTTCGGTCTGACCGACAACTCCCATTTCCAAAGTTGCTCTGGCCAGTACTTGAATACTGTAGCTTTACGGTAAATCTTGAAGTTGGGTTAACACCAGTTAGGTAACGCCAGGAAGGTTTGTTTGTTTGTTTGTTTACTTTTTTTGTTAATTATTAGGGATACTTCACATAAATAGTAATGCCATATGCAAATAAAGAGGTGTATTTCTTCCTCTCTACTCTGAATCTCTTTTATCTCTATTTCACATGAATTACCTAGGGCTTCCAACTCAATGATAAATACGGACGATGACGGGGGCCATCTTTGCATTTTCCCCAATCGTTGGGGCAAGGCATTCCATCCCTCGCCATTAGGCCTCATGTGAGTGGTTTGGATTTTGTAGCTGCTTTTTACAAGCCGGGGAGATTCTTTTACAGTTCTAGTTTGCTAAGAGCTCTTGTCATGAGTGGATGTTGTTTTCCCGAAGCTTTTTCTGGGTCAGTTGATGCAATCATGTTATCATTCCTCATTAGCCTGTTGATGTGATGGATCACATTAACTAATCTTTGAGGGTCGAGCCAAGCCTGTGTACTTGGAGGAAATCCCACTTGGCCATGGTGTGCAATTGGTTTTTCAAGTTGTTGGCTTTGATTTCCAATATTTTGCTGAGGATTTTTGCATCTATGCATATGAGAGAGTGGTCTGAAGTTTCTTTTCCTTGTGATTCTTTAGCTGATTTTGATATTGGGGTAATATTGACCTTATAGAATGAATTAGCCTGCAGCCATAGCACCCTGGCATCTGATCCCACCTGGTCTTAGAAGCTAAGCAGGGTCGGCCTGGTTAGTCCTTCGATGGGAGACCACTTGGGAACACCAGGTACTGCAGGCTAAGGAGAAGGACCTGATAACCCACTCCAGAAACAATCAACCATTGAAAAACCCTATGAATAGCAGAGAAGCACTGACAATAGTGCCAGGCATGGCACAGTGTTGGGGAGTTCATTCTGCTGTACATGTGGTTGCTATGAGTCTGTGAGACTCGGCTTCACGGCTCCTTCTGCTTCTATTTTTGTGAAACTTTGCAGAGAATTGGTAAGATTTCTACCCGTTTGTTAGACTTCACCAGAGAAACTGTCTAAGTCTGGGCTTTTTGGAAGATTATCATTTATTTATTCAAAAAATTTATAGGTTCATTCAGATGATCTAATTCTTACAGTTTGTGTTTTACAAGCAATGGGCCCATTTTGTCTCAGTTATCAAATTTGTGGGTATAGAGCTGCTCATGTTAGTTGTTGTTAGGTGCCCTTGAGTTGGTATCCGACTCATAGGGATCCTACATACAACAGGTGAAACACTATTGTCAGTGCTTCTCTGCTGTTCATAGGGTTTTCAATGGCAGATTGATTTTTGGGAGTGGGAGGGGGGGAGTGGGTCCGTCCCCCAAGCCTACAGCACCTGGTGTTCCCAGGTGGTCTCCCATCCAAGTCCTAACCAGGCGCGACCCTGCTTAGCTTCTGAGATCTGACAGGATCAGATGCCACAGGGCCACGGTTGCAGGCAGAGCTGCTCATAGTATTTCTTTGTTATCTTTTAGTGTGCATTAAATCCATCTAGATGACCCCTCTTCCATTCTGACAATGGCAATGTGTGGCTTCTGTCTTTTTGTTGATTGGCCTAGCTAGAGGTTTGTCAAGTTTATTGACCCTTTCAAATAATCAGCTTTTCGTCTTATTGATGTTCTCTGGTGATTTTCTGTTTTCAATTTCCTTGATGTTTACACTAGTTTTTATCATTTCTCTTCTGCTTACTTGGAACTCAGTTGCTCTTCCTTTTCTGATTTTATAAGATGGAAGCTTAGATTGCTAATTGTAGGTGTCTTTTCTACTATGTGCATTAAATACGATAATTTTTTCTCTAAGAATTGCTTTTATTATATCCCAGAAGTTTTCACAAGTTGTATTTTCATTTACTTCAAAATAGTTCTTCTTAAATGTCTCTTTAGGTTTCTTCTTTGATATCAATGTTGTTTAGAAGTGTATTATTTAATTTCCAAATCTTCTGGACTTTCCAGCTTTTTCTTTTTTCTTTAAATGATTGATTTCTAGTTCAGTTCCATTGTGGTCAAAACAGCCTATATGATTCCTACTCTTCTAAGTGTGTTAAGGTGTAGTTTAGGGCTCAGAATGTGGTCTCCCTTACTGAATGTTCCCTGTGCGCTTGAGAAGAATGTGTGGTCGGATGAAGTATTCTATAAATGTCATTTACCCCCGTTGATTAATGTTCAAGTCCTTCAGAGTTCAGTTCAATTACAGTTCAGTTCACCATCATTTTTAGTGTGAGGTTTTATGTTAATCTGGCCAGAGGCTGACTTATGTTTGATATGTGCCGTGGCTTCGGATGCTATGGGCATTTGCACACAGGTTTCTGAGCGCACGTGCATTTTGGTTTTGCTTGGCTACGTACCTGGCAGCCGAATCCCTGGTAGCTCTGTGCTTAGCCACTCGAGCCACGACCAGGCTGGTTTCCAAAGTGCCTGCGTGTTTTGTGATCCCACCAGCCGTAGGTGAGGCCGAATTTGTTCCTCTTTCTCCAATGTCTTCAGGTAGTTGGTCAAGTCGTTAATTTGGGGGCTGTCCCTCCCCCTTTCAGAGTGGGATTCATGGAAGTCTGGAGAGGGGAGGCTTCATGGAGGTGTGGGGTGAGGGCAAGCCAGGGCATGGTTTCCCAACCCCGCTGGGCTCTCCTAGCCGCCATGGTCTCCCTCCAGGCTCCGCCTGCCTCTTCTCCCAACCCAGGCCTCTCATGCCAGGGCCAGCGTCTGTCTTTGTCCCGTGACGCCAGAGCCTTTGCTAGGAAGGGGAGCTGCCCTCACCCAGCCTCCCAGGCCTCGTCTCTCACCCAGCTGGCCCAGAGGTCTCTCCTCCCGCTGCGTGGAAGTGCGGGCTCCCTCCTGCCTCCTTTCCCAGCCTCCTTGTCCTCGAGGTGGAGGAATAAGAAGCAGAGATGAGGCCAGCTGTGCTCCCAGCCCGGCTGCTCATCCCTGGTGGCCTCTGCAGCCCTTCTGTCCAGGCAGGACCCCGAGGATGGGGTCCTGCAGGAGCCGGTATCCTGTAACGCTTTCTCAAAGTGCCAGCCGCGAACAGCAGGACACACGCGTCCCTCGCGGAGGCCACCCCGCTTGAGTGTCACCGGCAACTGGGGGAAGTGAGACTCCGACCCTTGTTCTGAAATCCCCACAGTCCTTGCTGGAGATGAGGGGAAGGTGTCAGCTCCTCGGTGACCTCGGGGTGACCAGAGGCCAGCTCTAGAGTCTGAAGGGAATCGTCGTTTGTGATCAGCCACCTTTCTCAGTGGCAGACCCAGCTGTTGCACTTTCGTGTCTACCTGGATCGCCTGCGGGACTTCCAGAGACTCAGGGGAGGTTCACGGCGCAGGCGGGGAAGGCACTTGGCACACTTGCCTGCCAACCCAGCTGTGGTGACCAGCGCGTGGTGATGGCCGGTGGAGCGCTGGGGGAAGCGCGCCGTCTTTCTGCTCTCAGGGAGTCTTGGGGGGCCGGGGGAGCACCCATGCTTGCATGGGAGCTGGGCATCCAGCGTTGCCATTTTCTGACTCAGTGTCAAGGGAGGGTGAGGCTTCCTCCGAGGAGGGTGTGGTCTGTCCCAGCTGGATGGGGGACCTGGGCACTCGGCCCAGCTGGAAGGAGGCTCCAACATGGAGCAAGAGGCGCCATGGCCACTGCCACGGAGATACCAAGAGAGGGTGGCCTCGCAGGGCCCCGGGGTGGGCGAGACCTGAGGTTCTGGCGTCTCAGAGCAGGCAGCGCGAGCCCGTGGCGTGTCCCTGAAAGACCCACCTCTCTCTGCTCCCCTACATTCCTGCCCTCCCCAGCCCACCCAGTCTGCACGAGCCTCTCCTTGGAGGCCAAGCCAGGCCACACGTGCCACCCCGGGCCTGAGGCCACAGACGCCCCAGCTGTTAAATTAAGCTGAGGGCCTTCCCCTTCCCTTTCTCCCGCTTCCTGACCCCGTGTGGGCAAAGCTCAGATGCGCGGTACCAGGTGACAGCAGCCGGACCACAGGTTACAGAGTGTCAGACGCCTTTTATACAGTGCTCTGGGAGTGGTGGCAGTGGAGGAGCTGAGACCGAATTAGTGGTTAGCAGCAGTTAGGGCAGAAGAGGGAACGTGGCTGGGCCACGGGACTGTTCTGTCCTGACTGGGTGGTGGGCTAGTGATTATGCGCCTGCCAAAACGCCACCGAGCCTAAACTCACCTTATGCCCAGCAAAGGCACTACGTCAAGAGAGGTCAGCAGTGGGGCAGAGCCTGGACGGCCAGCCCTGCACCGGGGGTTCGGATGAGGCGCGGGGGCTCCCGGGTTGCTGTCAGCTCTGCTTTTGGTCTGGGTGGCAGTAACATGAGCGTGTTCACTTTGTGGATACCCCTGAGCTGCACCCCTAAAATCTGTGTGCTGGCCTCTCACGGGTCTGTCCTGTCCAGCTCTGCTGGCACCAGCTGCTTGGCCTTTTCCGCCCCGCCTGGCCACCGTGTTGAGCTGGCCGGACAGTGGGCGTTGCCGTGGTACCCAGAGGGGGCTGAGGAAGGAGGGCCGCCCAGCACGTGGCAGGGAGCAGGTGCCACGGCAGGCTGGGGACCTGCTCCCCTCTTTCTGCCTCAGCCTGAAGTGCCTGTCCCCCTCCACCACATGCTGACCCCCCAGCCCACGGTGGGATTTGGCCGCCTGTGACCCAGGGAGAGGCCTCATCAGATCCCAACAGTGCTGGCACTCCATCCCTGGACTGCCACCTTCCCGAGCTGTGAGAAATGAGTTGTTTCAACGCCTGTGGATTTCTGTTATGCAGTCAGAAGGGACCGAGGCACTTTCTTTGATGATATCTGGTTGCCCTCGTCTTTTATGAAGACATCATTATGAAGACCTGCTCTAAACACACCCTCTCTTGCCTTTGAATCCAGCCTCCATTCTGGGAGAATCAGCACCCAGCCTTCTCTGGCAATAACTTTTAGCAGCTTCAAGTTGCCCTTTGGATAAAATCCAGTCTATGGCTTGGCTCCATCTGCTGCTGGCTGACATGACTGCTGGCTCATCTGCATCTCTAGCTGCTCCAGGCCCCAGGGCCTTTGCACTTGCCACTTCTCTCCAGGCTGCCTTTCCTACTCTCCTTTCTAGATAGTGGTCGCTCCCACCATTCTACAGATGGCTCTGGGGTCCTCGGGTCAGGACCCTGCTCACCTAGAGCAGAGCCTCTTCTACTTCTCCCAGCCACATGTGTGGCCAGGTCACTGTTTAGTGAGTTCCTTCATGCTGCTCTCTACCTGGGAGCTCCCTGAGCGCAGGGATGCGTCTTCTTCCTACTACTGTGGCCCCAGCTTCCAGCAGAATGCTTTGCATTAACCCAGGCTCAGGATTTTCTCAGCAGGTGAACCAGTGACTCTATCAATAATCTCAGATCAGCAGAAGCTGCCATGGCTCCCTCAGTTTGTAGACAAAGGTCCCTGAAGGTCTGGTGACGGAGCTAGGAAGAGGCCCTCGCTCCTCTGACCCCCTTCCTACCTGCTTCTCTCACGCTGCTGCCTCTCCAAAGAGGGGGCTGAGAATTCCACCTAAGCACAAAGAGCCGCAGTCTCTGGGGACTGCGAGTGACAGGGATGGAGCCTGCGGCCACCAGAGATTTCCCCACATGGCACTGGGCTCCCAGGATGCTAATGAGGGAGCAGGGAACGCCAGGGAGAGGGATCTCAGAAAAGAGGAAGCAGTCGTGGGCTCCGCACAGAGGAGAGGAGGGGCTGAGTGAAGCTGAGTTTCAGGGGGAGACGGAGGCGAAGAGATGTCCCTTTATGTCCTGAGAGGTGAAGAGACGTCTCTTTATGGGGACCAGGGGAAACCCCATGTGCACAAGTCCAGCACTGTGGGCGCCTTTGGCTGTGGATTTACACTGCTCCATCTACCCTGGGGGCTGGGATTTAGCTCAGTTGGTAGAGCGCTGCTCTGCAGTCTCTGAGGTCCCGAGTTCAATTCCCAGCACTGCAAAAATGGGAGAAGGACCTGGCAATCCACTCCCAAGGCAATCCCGAAACAGTCAGCCATTGAAAACCCTATAAGGGTCGCGATGAGTTGGACACGCCTTGATGGCACCTAACAACAACAACAATTTACCCTGGAGCCTGCAGCCGTAGCCCTGTACCAAAAGAACCAACAGATCCTTCCTAGAAGAAGTGCAACCAGAGTGCTCCTTGGAAGCAAGGATGGCTAGACTGTGTCTTACGTATTTTGGACATGTAGTCAGGAGGGATCAATCCTGGAGGACACCATGTCTGGGAGAGTGGCAGGTCATCGAAAAAAAGGAAAACCTCCCACTAGATGGATTGACACAGTGTCTGCAACAATGGGCTTAAACATAAATAAGATTGTGTGCCTGGCACAGTGTCATTTTGCTCTACTTAGAGTCACTATGCCTGTAGCCATAGCCCTGTGGCATCTGATCCCGTCAGATCTCTGAAGCTAAGCTGGGTCCAACCTGGTTAGTACTTGGACGGGGAGACCGCCTGGGAACACCAGGTGCTGTAGGCTTGGAAGATGGACCCAGCAACCCACTCCCAAAAACCAATCAGCTATTAAAAACCCTGTGAACAGCAGAGAAGCACTGACAATAGTGTTTCACCTGTTGTACACAGGGTCACTATGAGTTGGACACCGACTCGACAGCCCCTAACAACAACAACATCTACCCTGGGCCCTGCCAGGGATCCACCACGTTGTCTGGCCAGCTGCTCCCCTGGCCAGGTTGAAGTGCAAATGAGGCCACAGAACTGAGCAAACTTCGCCAGCCTTGAACTTGCATCTCCTAGTTGGAGGGTGAGGGTTCCACCAACGGAGACAAACGACCACATTCAGACTAAAATGACACAGAATGGGTGAGGATCCTAACAGATAAGGACACGGAGGCTTGGGCAAGGTGACTTGCGTGGGGTCATGTGGCTGGCTGGTAGCAGAGCCAGACCAAAGCAGGTCCTTTAGGTCCCATTGAGCATGGCCTTCTCCCTCCGGGGCACCCAGGATTGGCATGAAGTGGCTGCTGGGGTGTCTGGCAGTTAAGGGCTATGCGGGAGCAGGTGCAGGGTCCTGACGGCCTGCCCCAGGGCTAGCCCCGGCTCCCAGGAAGAGGAGGTGCCGTCTCCCTTGAGTGGGACACAGACAAGGGCAATTTCCAAAGAGCCTGTGGTGGAGGAGGTCATCTTCAGAAAAACACCCTGCTATCCCGGCTCGGTGGCCCACGCCTGTAATCCCAGTGGCTCGGGAGGCAGAGGCAGGAGGATCGCAAGTTCAAGACCAGAGGCAGTCTGCATCACTTAGTGAGACCCTGTCTCAAAAAGTAAAAACAGGGGCTGGGGGTGTAGCTCAGTGGTCCAGCACTTGCAGAGCATGCAAGCGCGAGGCCCTGGGTTCAACCCCCAGTACTGTGGGAAAAAAAAAAAAAAGAAAAAAGAAAAACCCACTGCTATTCTGGCCTGGCAAACCTGACCTGACAAGCCACGTGGCCAGGCCCTCTGGCCAAAGCTCAGGAACTTGGCCAGCAGACTGACAGGGGACGGACCTTGCCCGTGCCCAGCCTGACTTCCATGTGGCACTAGCGCGCAGCCACAGGTCAGGACTCTGCCCCCCTTGCTGTCTCGGGCCTCGTATCCTGATTTGCAATTGGGGCAGGCCCACCGCAGAGGCGTTCACTGAATCCATCAAGTCAGTCGGCTTACGGCTTCTGTAGATGCCGCTGTCACCGACATTTCGGTCACCTGGCCGAGGCATCTTCCAAGCCACTCATGTGGCTGGGACTCGAGGACGGCCACAGAACAGCCAGCAAAGCCATTGTTCGAGGTCAGGTGAAAGATTGCTACCAAGGGCAGGTGCCGTCCAGGGCGCCGCAGAGGGGAGGAGGCGCTGCGCGGGCTGGGGCCGCACTCTGGGCTAATGTGCAAAGCAGAGAGCTTGCGGGCCTGCAGGCCGCTAGGTGTTAATGATTTCCTCCACTGCCTCGGGGGAGGTGGAGGCACTCGAAGCCCAGGCCCCGCAGATAAACGGCCTGGTGTGGTGTTAAGTCCTGCATTTAACAGCTTGATGAATGGGCCAGAGGAGAGAGAGGCGGCTAATGAAAAGTGCAGGTGTGCTGGGGGTCAGGCCACGGGGAGCCACGGCCTGGGGGCCCGGGAGGGAGCACAACCTGATGGAGGAGGCCGGTCACTGGGAGCTCACCCCGAAGGCGGCAGCACCCCGAGATGCGCTGCTCCCCGGGGCGGATGTGGCAAGGCATGCTGGGACGTGAGACGTACTCCCAGGCTTCCGGAAGCTTGTGGACCAGGGCCCTGGCTTCTCCCTGGCCCCTTGGAAATGGGCTTCAGAGGCTCCCGAGGAGATGACGCAGTGAGCATTTCCGCCTCTCCCCAGCCTCCCACGTCTAAGCCGGCACCCTGGCCTCTCTGTGTGGCCACTCACCCTCCGGGGCAGCCTCACTGCTGTCACCCCGCCACCCGTCTTCTTTCCTGGTCTCCTGTGGGCCCCTCGGCCTCCTGGCCCCACAGCTCCTGCCTCAGGGCTGTGACTGCCAAGGCTGCCTGGCCTCCAGTCCCTCTGTGTGGCACTGCCGGCCGTCCTGCCCGCTCTGCATGCACTGCACCCCGCTGCGCAGACCCTGCTCCTCCGCACTCACCTGCCTTCGGATGTGGACCCCCGGGGACCCCCTCCAGCAGCTGTCCAGCTCCTCCCTGCCTCCCGGAGGACCCTTCCCTGAGTGTGGCTGGGCAAAGGGCAGGGGCCACATGCAACATGCAGCGGCTGGGCTCCTGGGCTCCTAGACACGGTTGAGGGCATGGGCCAGGCCGAGGGGTCCATGGGAGGGGAGCCCACCCTGAGCTCTGCAGAGGTGCTCACAAGGGGGGGCTCCTGCAGCATTCTAGCAGAGCCCAGACGGCCCGCTTGCAGCTGTGACGTGCCCTCCCCTTGGATAGGGAGAGGCCACCGCGGTCCTTGTGGACGTGGTCAGACTGAGTCACAGGGCTGGTACCGCCTACGGCGGCCACATGGGTGGCACTTGTTGGGGACCCTGCAGCCAGAGGCAGAGCCACATCTGTGCCTCTCGGGGTTGGGTGGTGAGAAGTAGGACGGGTGGGATACAGGGGGACTCAGGAGCGCCCAGCTCGGCTCCCAGCCATTGTCCATGTGCTGTGGGCCCCCCACATTCCCACAGCCCCGGGCTCCCCAGGCCCATCCTGCCTGCGGCCACATTGTTCCCAGGTCCTCACTGCCTGAAGCCAGGTGCTGCCCTCCAACTTGGCGCTCCCTATGGCCGGAGGAGCACTGAACAAGGCCCTCCGCTGCCCCGTCCACTGCAGGCTCCACTCATACCGGCCCTGCCTGGGCTCTGGCAGCCCACTCCTGAAAAATTCCCCCCAACAATCAGCCACTGAAAACCCTATGAACAGCAGAGAAGCACTGACTTAGTGCTGGGCACGGCACCGTGTTGGGGAGTGTTTCGTCCTGTTGTACACAGGGTTGCAATGAGTCAGACTCGAATCCAGGGCAGCTAACACCACCACCACCACCATGGGGTAGCTATAGCAAGGCCCGGCCCTTGCTCTCCACTCTGGCCTCTGCTCATGCAGCCCCCGGCTGGAGCCCTGTCCCTCTCCACACCCGCCTCTGGAAAACCTCGCTTCCCCGACTATGGGCGGAGTGTCTGTGTGCAGCCTCCAGGCCCGCATGGCCCAGGCTGCAACTCACCTTCCAGGGCCGTGGTGCCTGTGCTGGGCCAGGGTCTGTGGGGCTGGCAGAGGCAGCTCACACCTCCCCCGAGGGCCCAGGGCCAGGCTCTGTCCACTCTCGCAGACACGCTGTGCTTTCCGGGTCGCTCCCCGGAGGCCGTGGCACGAGCCGTCAGTTGGGTCTGCCACACTGCCACTGGCTCTGCTCAGTTCAGTTGTCCTTGGCGCGGCTTCAGGAGACATGTGGGGCCTCTCGGGCCTGGGGAAGCAGGACCCTGGGCTCCCAGAGCACAGGTGCAGGGGGGAACTGGAGCCAGCCCGTGCCCTGGAGCCTGCTGCCCTCCAGGGCGGGCACAGCTCTTCCAGCCGCCTTGTGCCCAGGAGCGTCTCCCAGGCCAGGCTGTGGGCGACGAAGCTGGGTCTCGGGCAGCTTCCCTTTGGCCTTGGACCAGGACGTTGTGAATTAGCGCACGTCGCCGATGTCCTCGTTCAGTGGGCGCCTCTGAGCTGCCTCCGAGCAGAGGGCACTAAGACAGAAGGCCACGTGTGACCTCAGTCCTGCCCCGACTCCCTGTGCTTCAGTCTCTCCATGGGCAGCCAGGGAATGGTCACTGAAGGCTCAGCCCGGGGCAGTGGCTTCGGGTCACCTGAGACGCAGGTGGAACAGCATCCTGCGAAGGCCCGAGGGTGACAGCCGTGGGGCCAAGGCCAGAGTTGCCGCGGGCAGGTGTGACAACACTGTGTGACCTGAGTCGTGTGGCGACACCCCGGGGTGGCGTCCTGGCGCTTCTCCCGTCTCTCAACGTGTGGCTGTCAGGCATTTTTACCTCTTAAAAATGCACACAGAAGCCCTGGTTGAGGCGTGGCCAGAGGGAGGGACTTCCACGGTTGCCCGTGGGTTAAAGCTCACTGAAGGACATTGCACACAGAGTGGCAATGTCCCCCAGTCCCCGGAAGTGAAGCGTGAGGGCGTTGCTCCACTCGCGGCCCCAGCCCCGGGCTCGCTCCCAAGCGGCCTCAGGGCCACACTCCTGGTTTTATTTCACGAACATCTGCCGGCCCTGGAAGGCAGCGGTTGCCAGTCTCCCGCCTGTCACTCCGTAAATCTGCGCGATGACTCCGTGAGCCGCAAAGGCCCAGCAGCTTTATGAGGTGCTGCCTTCGTGATGAATGGGGTCAGAAAGCGACGCAGGTGGGGACACGGGTGGGACAGGAAGGCAAACGTTGGTGTGAATGCACAGTACACGTGCGCGCGCATTTGTCCACACGGCCATACACACAGCACACCAACACACAGACACACACATGTGCACGCGCACCCTGGTGCCCACGTCTGCAGATATACACGCAGTAACACATACACCTGCAGCTGTAGCCCTGTGGCATCCGATCCCGTCAGATCTCGGAAGCTAAGCAGGGTCGGGCCTGGTTAGTACCTGGATGGGAGACCGCCTGGGAACACCAGGTGCTGTAGGCTTGGGAGAAGGACCTGGCAACCCCCTCCCAAAAAATCAGTCTGCCATTGAAAACCCTATGAACGGCAGAGAGGCACTGACAATCGTGTTTCCCCTGTTGTACAGAGGGTTGCTATGAGTCAGATACCAACTCGACCGCACCTAACAACAACAACAACAACACATACACGCATATACGCGTGCGTGCACGTATACAATACACACGCGCGCACATGCCTGCAGGCAGTCGCGTATACACACAGTACATATCCACATAAACACACACATGAGTACACGCACACTCACGTAGGCAGGCACCACACACACACACACACACACACACACGTGGGACTCTAGGCCTTGCCAGGTTATGCCAGGAACATTGAGTGCATTTCCTATCAGAATTTACTTCACAGGCTATGGCTACCCCACCGTGGTAGTGGTGGTGGTGTTAGGTGCCGTGGAGTCAAGTCTGACTCATCGCAACCCTACGTACACCAGGATGAAACACTCCCCAATGGTGCCACGCCCAGAACTATGTCAGCGCTTCTCTGCTTTCATAGGGTTTTCAGTGGCTGATTGTTTTGGGGAATTTTTCAGGAGTGAGCTGCCAGGGCCTTCTCCCATTCTCCCCCCTTGTTGCGCGTTGCTAGGTGCCGTCGAGTCAGTATCCGACTCATAGTGACCCTCATAGGGTTTTCAATGGCTGACTGTTTCGGGATTGCCTTGGGAATGGATTGCCAGGTCCTTCTCCCACTTTTTGCGCTGCTGGGAATTGAACTTGGGACCTCAGAGACTACAGCGCAGCGCTCTGCCAACTGAGCTAAATCCCAGCCATTCTCCCCCCTATTAGAATATAAAATTAGAAAGTTGGAAAACTTGATGGGAAATCCAGACATTTGCCTTTGCATAGAGAACATGCCAATAGTACATGATTTTCTCCATGTTGGAATTCTTTTTTGGATATTTGAGCATTGAATACTTGCATTTGTAAAAAAAATCTATTAGATAGTGTCATAATAAGAAGGTGAGAAAGTTGAGTGAAAGCAATTTTACTGAGCAGCTACTATGTGCCAGAACCCACCACCGCTGTTGTTTGACATTTGTTGTCTGATTTCATATTTTCAGCCACTCTTTGAAAAAGGGATTGTTGCCCCCATTTTCAAAGTGAAGGAAATGAGGTTTAAAATATGTCTGAATTCACAGAAATGAGCGGTGGTGGGGCTGGATGCCAAACAGTGCCGCCGATGCCTGCGTGTGCCTGGTCTAACACATCCCACAGTGGGGCATGCGCGCCCGTTAAACTGACAGCAAAACCTGGCGACATGCCTGACAAATCCCGTCAAAACCTCCTCTGGATTTACCGAGGGTGTGAGTTAAAGCAAGAAAGCGCGGCTCTTTAGAATCCTTCCCTTGGCAGTGTTCACTTTATTGGGAGGCCAATCTGTGCTATTTGTTTGACTTCTCTAATTTTTGTAGCTCACCTCACCAAAGCTGGGACCTTT
>VMDO01022699.1:0-32986 GCA_007922755.1 Pedetes capensis | reverse complement strand
TTTTTCACTCCGCATTTTCATAAATGTTTATAAGTTCATAAAATTTGAAAATATATTTTTGTAGAGAACTTCCCTTTGCTACAATTGGATGAAGGTGTACTTATTCACTCTCTGGAGGTGGAGATGGCACTGTTAAGAGAGACAAATGACTTCATAAATGTGTCTATATGTAGATCAGTATGTTGGCATAATATGAGTGTGGATGTACTCTTGGATGGCTGAAAGAACAGAGTTTTCTCTCTGAGTATATTCAATCATGGTATTCTTCCTCCTTATCATTCTTCTGTGCTTGGAAATTGGCCCTTTCTGAAAATGATTATGAGATCTCTAAAGACAGTAATCGGTGACTTTTATAATATTACATACAAAGACACAAGTTTTTCCACATTGCAGGCAGAAAGCAAATTGATTACCTCCCTGTCCAGTTCAGTAAATATTGTACATAGGAAAGAATGCTGTCAAGATGGTTATGGAGAGACCTTGGCAGTGGCCCCTTGAACCTGCAGTGGTTATCTGAATTACTTAAATTTCAACAACAATCTGCTAAATACCTACTGTGCTTTGTAGCTCTTTCAGAGAAAGGACTGGCTTTAGACACAGTTGGGTAGCTACTATTACTAATTGTTCTTCCATTTTCTTCTAAAACATATTTTTCTGCTTTCATCTCTCATGGCCCAAAGGTACAACTAGTCAATCATTTCTGGGGAGTATAACTCTATCTTGACTCTGTGTGACCCTGTGTGAGAGAAATATGTTCATTTATTGTGGAAGTAACATTTATTGTGAAGAGGATTCAAGATCTCAGATGATAAGAAGATGTTATTTGAGCATATGTGTCACTCAGGATTGGTAGGCTGTGATGTAGCAGATACTCCCAACTCTCCGGGGCCAAACGCTGTGAAAGTCTATTTCTGCTCATGTCACATGTTCATATAAGCTAAGCAGATGATGCTAACTTGTTTAAGTCATCAGGGGCCTGGACTGATGGATGCTGCATTTTGACCCATGCTTCTATAATGACTACAATAGAGGAAAGGTGAATGAATTATAAACTGGCACTTAAAGTATAAACTACTGACACAGGTAACCCCTGCTCATATATTATTTGCTCAAAAAATCATAGGGCCAAGCTTAAATTCAAAGGGCAATACCCAGAAACCTGAAAGCAGAAAAATACTTAGTGAACAGAAATAATAACGACCATAACATACTCTAAATCCCTTGTTGAAAGTGGACTTTTTACAGACTAGGTTTCATTGAAAACCCTATGAGGGTCACTAGAAGTCAGATCTGAATGGACAGCACTTAATAACATTACCACCACCAGATTGGCTCATGAACTAGATACCTAACTGATACCCAATTAAAATGGAAATTTGCAGAAAGAAAACAGAAGAGACTGCATCAAGATTTACATCTACCATGATAGGAATACAAGGGAAAAAAAGACTACACAAAAAACATGAGGGAAAGATTCCCAAGAAAACTCATCTTAAATACCCGTATTACAAATAAGACAGTTAAAATGAAATAACTTAAATCTTCAACTACAGAAATGAGAGAAAGTTATCAAATGAATGGAAAGAACATGAGGGAAGACACTTAATATGTTTACATTAGGAATAATTGAATACATAAGATTAAATCAGTAAATTTGATCTCTTAACAAATCTAGGTCTACCAGGTACGGTGGCTCATATCTCTAATCTCAATGACTCAGAAGTCAGAGGCAGGAGAGTTGTGAGTATGAGGCCACAGGCAGCCTGCGTAACTTAGCAAGAGACTGTCTCAAAAAAGAAAAATAAAAAATGGGCTTGAAGTATAGCCCAGTGGTAGTGCACTTGCAAAGTAGGTATGAGGCCCTAGGTTCAACTCCCAAGTACTGGGAGAGAAAAAGAAAGAAAGAAAGAAAGAAAGAAAGAGAGAGAGAGAAAGAGTGAGAGAGAGAGAGAGAGAGAGAGAGAGAGAGAGAGAGAGAGAGAGGAAGGAAGGAGGGGAGGAAGGAAGGAGGGAAGGAAGGAAAGAAAGAAAAAGAAAGAAGAGAGAAAGAAAGAAAAATCTAGGAAATTTAAAGCATCAATAAAAGAGAAAAAAATGCTGGTAATCTTGATCAAGTGAAAAAGGATAGAATGTATAACAGACAATATTAGGTATAAGTACATATATAGGCATAAAATTGAATAGCAGAGACACACTGACATAGTGCCAGGAATGGCACAGTGTCAGGGAGTGTTTCATTCTGTTGTACATAGAGTCATTATGAGTCAGACCCAACTCAATGGCACCTAACAGCAACAACAACAACATAAACATAAATATAGGTTTAGAGGCAATTTGAAAATATAGGAAAAATATGTATAACTTCATGAACAAAAATTATTACTTAAATGAACTCTTGAAAAGGAAGAAAAAAAATGAGACAAATGACTTTAGGGGAAAAGATGAAAAAGCAGTCAAAATTTCACCAGTAAAAGCACTAAGTCAAATCAATTTTTGAATGAGTCCTACCAAACATCCATTAAGTAACTTTCATTAAATATAAAAGTATCTATAAGCTATGTACTAATCCAGTGAATAGAAAATTCCTACCATTCTATAAGCCAGATGAAGCAAGTCCACACCCAGGACAAAAGTTCATTTCATAATAATAATAATAATAATAATAATAATAATCCAAAACAGAATATTAGCAAATCAAAGCTGGGATTATATATTAAAAGAAAATTAGATTATGATCAAATAGGGCTTAACTAGAAATGCTAATTTGACTTTGACGTGCAGCAAAAAATCAAATTGTTACCAAACAGATGAGATGATAAATCTTGATAAATTATTATAACAAAATTTGACATGTATATAGATTTTAAAAATCACATAATAATAGAAAGAGACTTTCTTAGGCTAGTAAAGTATTATAACCAATGAAAGAAAGTAAATGTCATAATTTAATAGTGAAACATTAGAATAATTCTAAAATATGTAAGGTGGTAAAAATGTCTACTACCACTATTATAAAATGTGGTGAGGATCTTATCCCAGGTAATGAAATTTGAAAAGAAATAAAACAATAAAATTTACATAGCAAGGAATAAGTTATCTATCCTTCCACCTATCCATTGGAGTGATATCTACTTCATTTAAAAATTCAAAATGATATGAACTGAAATTTGACAAAACAGTAAAATATAAGGACATATGTGAGGAGGAGAGGTGCTGTATTAGTCTTCAAATGACAACTGTGCTTTGACAATTTTCTTTGACCTATCTGTTGCATATTGGGTGCTAACATTCGTTTCATTAATGCTATCTTTTAAACAAATGCCATACTACACATTGCTACTGTAATTCAATTCAACTTTGAAAGTAATATATAGATAATATATCTTAAGATACATACACATTTTTGACATCCCTAATAAATGTATAGGGAGAAGGACCTGGCAATCCACTCCCAAGGCAATCCCGAAGCACTCAGCCATTGAAAACCCTATGAGGGTCACTATGAGTTGGATACCTACTCGACGGAACCTAACAACAACAACAACAACAATATATACATAGGATTGGGATTTAGCTCAGTTGGTAGAGCGATGCTCTGCAGTCTCTGAGGTGCCAAGTCCGACTCCTAGCACCACAAAAATGAGAGGAGGACATGGTAATCCACTCCGGAGGCAGTCCTGAAAACAATCAGCCATTGAAAATCTTATGAGGGTTGCTATGAGTCAGACATGACTCATGGAACCCAACAACAACAACAATATACACATATATGTATATGTAGTTGTTGTTGTTGTTAGGTGCTGTCAAGTCGAGTATGTGTGTGTGTGTGTATATATATATATATATATATATATATATATATATATATATATATGGAGTATGACCTGGCGAACCACTCACGAAACAACTAGCCATTGAAAACCCTATGAATAGCAAAGAAACACTGTCAGATATAGTGCTGAAAAATGAGCTCCCCAGGTTAGAAGGCACTCAAAAGACTACTGGGGAAGAGTTGCCTCCACCAAGTAGAGTCTACCATGATGATGGAAATGGAGTAAAGCCCCAGGGTGCTCAACTTGCTGATGCACGTGCTAATGCATGACTCAAAATGAGGAGAAACAACCATTAATAATTGGAACATGTAATATATGTAGTATGAATCTAGGAAAATTAGAAATGGTTGAAAGAGAAATGGAGCACATAAACTTTGACATTCTAGGCATCAGTGAGCTAAAATGGACCAGCAAAGGCATTTTGAGTCAGACAATCATATGGTCTACAATGCTGGGAATGATAAACTAAAGAGAGATGGGGTTGCATTCATCATCAAAAAACACATTTCAAGATCTGTCCTGAAATAAATGTTGTCAGTGATAAAGTAATATCCATGCACCTACAGGGAAGGCCAGTTGATATGACTATTGTTCAGATTTGTGCACCCAACACTAAGGCCACAAATGAAGAAAGGGAAGACTTCTATCAGCTTCTGCAATCTGAAATAGATGAAACATGCAATCAAGACATACTGATAATCACTGGTGACTAGAATGCAAAGGTTGGAAACAAGGAAGAAGGCTCAATAGTTGGAAAATATGGTCTTGGTGACAGAAATGAAGCAGGAGATCGCATGATAGAATTTTGTCGGACCAATGACCTTTTCATTACAAATACATTTTTTCAGCATCATAAACAGAGACTATACACATGGACTTCACCAGATGGAACACACAGGAATCAAATTGACTACATATGTAGAAAGAGACGATGGAAAAGCTCTGTACAAAATGTCAAAACAAGAACAGGTGCTGACTGTGGATCAGACCATCAACTTCTCATAGGCAAGTTCAAATTGAAGCTGAAGAAAATTAGAACAAGTATACGAGAGCCATGGTATGACCTTGAGTATATCCTGCCTGAGTTCAGAGACCACCTCAGGAATAGGTTTAATGCATTACACACAGATGATAGGAGACCAGAAGAGCTATGTCATGACATAAAAGATATCATTCAAGAGGGAAGCAAAAAGTTCTTAAAAAGACAAGAAAAAAAGAAAAGACCAAATTACATGTCAAAAGAGACACTGGAATTTGCCCTTGAATGTTGAGCAGCTAAAGTAAAAGGAAGACATGATGAAGTTAAGGAACTAAACAGAAGATTTCAGAAGGCAACTCCAGAAGACAAAAACAAATATTATAATGAAATGTGCAAGGAGCTGGAGGCAGAAAACCAAAAGGGAGAAACACCCTCTGTGTTTCTCAAGCTTAAGGAAGTGAAGAAAAAATTCAAGCCTCGAGTGGCAGTAGTGAAAGATTCTACAGGGAAAATATTAAATGATGCAGGAAACATCAAAAGAAAATGGGAACACAGAGTCATTACACAAGAAAGAGTTGGTGGATGACCAACCATTCCAAGAGGTTGCACGTGAAGAGGAACCAATGGTCTTGAAGGATGAGGTGGAGGCTGCTTTGAAAGAACTGGCGGAACACAGGGCTCTAGGAAATGGTGAGATACGAGTAGAGATGTTTCAGCGAACAGATGCAGCACTGGAGGTGTTAACATGTTTATGCCAACAGATTTGGAAAGCAGCTACCTGGCCAAATGACTGGAAGAGATCCATATTTGTGCCTATTTCCAAAAAAGGGGATCCAACTGAATGTGCAAACTATCGGACAATGTCATTAATATCACACACCAGCAAAATTCTACTAAAGATCATTCAGAAGCGACTGCAGCAGTATATAGACAGGGAATTACCAGAAAATCAAGCGGGATTCAGAAGAGGGTGGGGAACCAGGGACCTCATTGCTGATGTCAGGTGGATATTAGCTGAAACAGAGAATATCAGAAAGATGTCTATCTATGTTTATTGACTATGCCAAAGCATTTGATTGTGTGGATCATAACAAATTATGGATAACACTTCAGAAAATGGGAATACCAGAACACCTAATTGTGCTCATGAGAAATCTGTACATGAACCAGGAGGCAGTTGTTCGAACAGAACAAGGAAACACTAAGTGGTTTAAAGTTTAGAAAGGTGTACATCAGGGCTGTATACTTTCACCCTATCTCTTCAATTTATACGCTGAGCAAATAATTCGAGAAGCTGGACTTTATGAGGAAGAACATGGCATCAAGATTGGAGGAACACTCATTAACAACCTGCGTTATGCAGATGACACCACTTTGCTTGCTGAAAATGAAGAGGATTTAAAACATTTACTGATAAAGATCAAAGATCATAGCCTTCAATATGGGTTACGACTAAACATCAACAAAACAAAAATCCTTGCAACTGGGTCAGCACGTAACTTCACAATAAATAGAGAAAAGATTGAGGTTGTCCAAGATTTTGCTTTACTTGGCTCTATGGTCAATACCCATGGAAGCAGCAGCCAAGAAATCAAAAGACGTATTGCTCTGGGAAAAGCTGTGGCAAGGGATCTCTTTGGGGTATTGAAAAGTAAAGATGTCACATTGAGGACGAAGGTGCGTCTGACTCATGCCATGGTATTTTCAGTGGCATCATATGATTGAGAAAGCTGGACATTGAACAAGAGAGACAGAAAAAGAATTGATGCTTTTGAATTGTGCTGCTGGAGACATCTGTTGAGTATACCATGGACTGCCAGGAGTAGCAACAGATCTGTCCTGGAGGAAGTGCAGCCAGACTGCTCCTTGGAATCAAGAATGGCCAGACTGCGTCTTACATATTTCGGACATGTAGTCAGGAGAGATCAATCCCTGGAGAAGGACATCGTGTTTGGGAGAGTGGCAGGTCAACGCAAAAGAGGAGGACCCTCCACCAGATGGATTGTCGCAGTGTCTGCAACAATGGGCTTAAACATAAATAAGATTGTTTGCCTGGCACAGAATCGGCAAGTGTTTCGATCTGCTGTACATAGGGTCACTATGAGTTGGACTCGACTCGACGCCACCTAACAACAACAACATATATATTAATTTGCTCACATAATCATGTAGGCTACATGATCATGGAGGCTAGCAGGTCCCAAATCTGCAGTGAAAGCTGGCAGGTGTACATTCAGGGAAGAATTATTGCACTTTGAGTCTGAAGGCCATCTTCTGGCTGAATTTTTTTTCTTTTGGGAAAGTCAGTCATTTCCTATCAAGTCCTTTGACTGATTAGTTGAGGCCCACTTGAAGTATAGATGGTAACTAAGCATTATCAAAATTGTGCATTTTTTCTTCTTAAGAAAATGACAAGTTACAAACCAACAAAACAAGAGCACGTGCAATTTCACTCATAAGCAAAAATATACCAAATAAAACAATGAGTTACTTTTGTCTATCAGATCTGGCAAAATTCACAGTTTTGATAATATTCAATGTTGGCAATGAAATAAAGTTACTGACACTCTCATTTACTGTTCATGAGAATTGAAACAGAACATACTGGTATTTTGCAAGGGAGTTTTACAGTATCTATCAATATTTAAAAGGTGCATTCCTTCTGACTCAGCTACTTCAAATCTAAGAATTTAATCTATACTACAGAAGAAATTCTTGCCCATTGGCACAAAGGCAGACATTTCTTTATCATCTATAATATTGAAAAATTGAAAGTGACCTAAATGCTCAACAGTAGAAAAAGGTACATGTAAAGTATATGCTATGACAGAAAGCAAACCTTCAAACAGTACATATAGGTATGCATAATGCAAGAAAATATAGTTGCAAATGAATGACATCAAAGTACCATGGGTGGTTGTTAAAATTGCATGCTTTATCTAGTAGGGAAAATCATGATGTCTACATAATTGGCCTTTAATATGTTCTTTTCCCTCCTCATCTTCAAATTTATCTTTATTTATAATAAGTCAAGCCTTTCACATAGTTGTAATTGCCTTATAGCATCCTTCCTTGGGAATTTTTATTCTAACAAGTTGCTGTGAGGGAGGAATGAGAAAGCTCTCTGCCCTAAAAGTAGAATTGGAGAAATTAGCATTCAAGTTTAGAGATGGAGGTAGGGGAGAGAGAAGTGGAATCCTTCTTGATGACCCTGAAATTATATCCCAGGCACTATACACCAAATCTCCTGAAAAGATTAATCCTGATTGAGAGGATGAGCACAAGGTCAAGACCCATGGGGAGCAGAGAACAGACTTGGGAGAGCTTCGCTGATAATCTGTGGAGTGAAGATGTTAACTGTAAGGCATGCATAGCGTACCTGAATGAAAAATAGTTGAGAGAAGTAGTTGTAGGAAATGGCAGTTTTTCAGGTTTCCATGAAGGCATGAAGATAAGGACCTAGATAAAAATAGCTAGTACCTCCTTAGCAAGGACTCTGAGTCAGATCTTAATCCAAGCACTTCACCTGTATTAACTCATTTAATTCTCACAAAAGTCCTTAGAGGGCAGTACTATTTCTTTGACCTCCACTTCATAGATGGAAAAAGAAAAGCAAGATCAATGAAGTAGATATGTAACAAAGCAAGGACTTGGACCCAAACAGGCTGCTTCTAAAACATCTGTGTGTAGTTGAGGATGGAAGTGGTAGAGTTGGGAACCTTAGATGAGCTGTTGATTTAATCTTGCATTTAATGTCTTTGCACTAAAGGTCATATGCATATGTGGGGCTGAAAAAAAAGAGTAGTCTCTTGGGATCCCTTGGATATCCTGCAATGCTTTTGAATGTTTGCTGATGCTCATTCTTCCTCCTTGAAAATATTGTGTTTTTCTAAGTCATTTGGAGTATTTTGTCTTTGTAAACCCCTTCCTGATTTTGCCCCTTCCCCTGTAGACAATGACCTGGGCCTCACTATATTCTCGGCATACTTGTAGCCTGTGATTGACAAACATGAGTGCAAGAATTCATTGCCATGTCTGTCTTCCTACTGGTCTCCAACATTGGTTTCCTCCAGGGCAGTTTGTTATACCAGTAAGTTAGCCAGGTTCTTTATAATAGTGAGAAGCAGATCCATAGTACGTCTGGCTCAGATAATGAGGGTCATTACCAGGACACTCAGACAAGTAAGGAGAACAGAGACTACTAGTAATCTCCTGAAATATTAGTCTGTTCTTCAGGATATAGTCTCTCTGTGGTGTTCTGTTGGTCCCTTCACACTGGGCAAGTGTCTCCTACCTAATCACAGAACATGGCCATTCTGATGACTCAATTGCTGCCTCTTTCTTCTGTGACACCACTTTTTGCAGCTACTTACTTTTTTTTTTTTTTTTTGCTTTTCATCTAATTTGTAAATTTTTCATGAGATTTAACTTAGTCACGACCCAGAATAGTTAGCCACTGTTGACCAGCATTCATACAGAAGGGCACCTCAGAGATTTCTGGCCAGAGGTCACCTAGCTGTATTTGTGTCAGGCACTGATTCCTGTATACAGTGATGACTGAAGAAGTGAGGTCATAGAATACAATACCGTGGTGACACACAGGTAGTAGATCATTTGTAAACAGTTCTACCAAAGGAAAAGTTAGCCATGGAGGGTCTAAAGTTCACCATATCCTAAACAAGAATAAAGCTATTTTTATGTTCATAGAAGGCAAGTCATAGGCCCTTTTATACACCAGGCACTCCATACACATTGATTGAATCTGAAAGAACAAGTCCTGAAATGACAAAACATTCATCAAGAAAGCAAAGAACCACAAGTACTTTGGAATCCTTAAATTGTTCAATAATTTAGCAATCATTTATGAAGTTTCTATTAGGTCCAATAGGTGTTGAACAGTGTGCTTTGTATAAGGAATGAAAAAACAGTATATAAAATATGGTCCCAGCATTTGAGATTTTAGTCTAATGGAAAAGACTGGCAAGCAAATCTATTGTAATATAGTATTGTAAGTGATGTAAAGGAACGTCAGCCTGTCTCAGGCTTGGGCAATAGGGTAAAGAATAGTTTACTTATCCAAAATTCCAAAACGAGAAATCAGAATGAGGAAGTAGAAAATGTGAAGAATTTAGAATCACACATTGAGGGAGCTTACCCCCAAATCATAGCATCATGGAACTGGAAGAGATTTTCTTCTAAGGTTACATTAAACCAAATGGCTATTGTTAGGTGTTGTCAAATTGGTGTCTAACTCATAGAGACCCTACATACAACAGTTGAAACATTATTGTTAGTGCTTCCCTGCTATTCATAGGGTTTTCAATGGCTGTTTTCTGGGAGTGGGTTGCTGGGTTCTTCTCCCAAGCCTATAGCACCTGGTGTTCCCAGGTGATCTCCCATCCAAATACTAATGAGGCCCAATCCTGCTTAGCTTCCCAGATCTGACACCACAGTGATACAGCTGCAGGCAACCAAATGGCTAGTTTCTAATTACACTTCCTTGAATAATGGCTACTGATTAGGAAACTTTACCAAGCACACTTATTAGTAAAAGAAAAATGGCAGAATATGAAGTTGCCTTTTCCCTCCATCTTTTTACAAATTAGTTATCGGATTTGTGCTCCTGAGCTTCCTCCAAGAGTTAGTGATCTATGTTGATTTTAACATAGGTATTGTAGACATTTAACTTAACTAGCAGTATGCCCTGTGTTTCTGCTATTTTTATCTCATGGTTTCTAGATAGACAGGTTTGAGATGTAGTATACACCAGAGAAGTTTTCATTAGGGTTTCTTTTCAGTCCTCATAAGATAGGTGGGCTGGGGTTCACAGCTCAGTTGGTACAGTGCTGCTTCTAACTCTCTGAGGACCTGATTTCAATCTCCAGCACCACAAAAATGAGAGAAGAACATGGTAATCTATTCCCAAAGCAGTCCTGAAATAATCATTGAAAACCCATTGAGGGTGACTATGTGTTAGTCCCCTGACTTAGCGGCAGCTAACAACATCAATAGGACAGGTGATGGCACCTAACAACAACAACAATGACCTGAAAACATACTTTTAGTGATGATTGGTAAATGGAGCTGATCTTTGTATGTCTTTGGCAAGATTTTTTCCTTATAGAAAGTTACCAGATGTTGGGATGAGTAAAGGGGATGTGGAGATACCAACCATGTTCTAAAACAGTGGGTTAGAATAATGGAGTATCTGGAGGCAATTTCCCACAATCAGAGAAAATGCAAAGGATACTTAGCTAAGACAAGTTAAAGGGAAGAGGAGATGTAGGTGTGTCTGAAGAACTAGAATGCACAATAGGGTCCTGGAGCATATAGATGGTCCCAGAGTGCTCAAGAAGGCAGATCACTACCAGAGACCATCAGCTATTAGGTAGTAATGGCCTGTCTTCATAGCAGTGGATATCTTGATTCTGGAATTATCAAGATGGCAGAAAATGATTAGCATGAATCAGAAATGCTATACAAGAGATTTCTGCATTGGTATTTGTAATAGCCAATGGGGATGAGGTTAGTTGGAACTTTTTTAGGGCCCCTACAAAACACAGAATTCTTTAATTCAGGTTTTTGTTGTTGCTGTTAGGTGCTGTTGAGTAGGGTCCCACTCATAGCGACCCTATGTACAGAAAATGAAACACTATCTGACACTGTGCCATGCCTGGCATCATTCAAGGCACAATGAAAAGTGTCATGTTTCAGAAGCATATCTCAGTAACTGGCCCTACTGCCCACAATATCCACGTGTATTTATCCGTTCATGCAAATTGTGACTTGTTTCAAAAAACATTTACATGAGAAATGTGTATTCTTATTGAGTGGGGCATTACCATCACCTCCTGCAGGCTGTGTTAAAATGCAAACATGATTATAATAACTCTTTAATAATCTCATATTAACCCTCACACCAACCTCATTGAAAGAGGTAGATGAGATATTATCATATTTTATAGACAAGAATCTCATTTCTAAGGGACTATACCACCTGAAGAATGGAAATGGGACTCATTAAGAGATCATGATAAATTAATATGGGTGCATGAATTCCCGTATCAGAGGACCTGTAGGCTTTTGTTAGAAATCTCTATAATCCCTATAATAGTGGACACAGGGGCATTTTTATGGGTATGAAGGATCAGAGGCTTTGAAATCTAGGGTCCTGCCAGGGCAATTCAAGACCACTAGGTATTTATTATTGGTCAGAAACAAACATTGCATTCTTTCCAAATGAGTATGGGGAATTTTAAGAGCTTACACCAATAGCGTTTACTGGGATGTTAATTTGCATGTGTTTTCTTATTTATTAATTGCAATGGTCCTATGAGCATCATTATCTCAATTTTAAATGAAAAACTCCAAGGGAAACCATTTTGAAATAAAAGACAAACTACTACAAATGAAGATTTTTGAAACATGCTGGTATCTGGCAATTGCTGTCAAATAAAAATATCATGGTTTGTCCTCATCCACTTTTTTTGCTGGATCTGGCACTGTGTGACTTTTGGTTCTTCCTCAAAGTAAAAATGACCAGGAAAGGTAAATATTTTGAATTGATTCAGGACATGAAGGCAGCCACAACAGCACAACTAAAGACAGTAACAAAAGAGGACTTCTGGAAGTGCTTCAGAAAGTGACAAAAAGGATGGAATAAATGCATTCAAAGCCAAGGAGAATATTTTGAGAGGGATTAATGGCAATGTGTCTTTTACTATAATAATTTTTTAAAATTTAAACATTCATCATATCTTTTGATCACACCTTGTATAAGAAATTACAAATCAGTTAGAGAAAGATGATGGCTCAATAGTAAAGTGGGCATTTTATATGACTTCAGAAAAACCTGCCCATGACGCCAATCTAAATATATCTGGAAGAGAGGATGTCTCCTTTGCCTTGTCTTAGCAATACTTCAAAAGGAAGAAGTTAGGAAAGGGCATGGATATGGCTTCCTGGTTTAGATGGGTCTTTCAAAGCCAGGAAGTAGTTGGTATTGAGAAAGGTAGATCAATAGTAATCTAGAATTACCAGACTTAAGGGACAAGGATCTTAAGACTGCACCTTTTGAACAACTATTTTCCTGATAAGAGAACTATTTTTTTTCCAGATGAACCAACTGTTAGCTCAGATAAGTTGGTGTGAAAGAAATTTCTGAGTTAACAGTGAAATTGTGTTGACCTGGCTTTGTCACCTTAGTCCAACAGTTATGTCAGGAGGTCTCAGTTTCAGCTTCCTCCATCACCACCTCACCTTCGAAGTCCAGCCTGAGAAGAAAGATGAAACATTACCACCTAGGGTTGCAGTTAATCCAGATCCATGCTATTGATTGAGGTATTATGATCATGCATCAAGTTTATGATAGTGGCCATTTATACTTTTATAGGTATTAAATATTTCTGTTCCTTCTGTTGGATAATTTTTGTTTAACTTGACAGTATGAGGGCTGAGCATTTGAAACAGCAGTGATCACATATTTGTGCAACACAGAAAACACTAAGAACAAGATCTTGATCAGTTTACAGTTTACCTTTAAGCCATTAAGTTCTTGTTGTTAGGTGTTGTGAAGTCGGTATCTGACTCGTAGCAACCCCAGGTATAACAGGTGAAACACTAGTGTCAGTGCTTCTCTGCTATTCAAAGGGTTTTCAATGGTGGATTGATTTTTTGGGAGTGGGTTGTCGGGTCCTTCTCCCAAGCCTACAGTATACCAGATACTATTTAAGTGAGGGTTATTTGACCCTAGAAATACTACTAGCTCCCTTGTCCATGTGAACCAAATAAATGTTTCTACTCTTCAGATTTTTTATAAATTATGAAAATCAGAGTCTCAAGGAGAGGAGCATAGCCAGTGATTAGCTCAGTGAAGGCCAACATCAGTTTACTAAGGTAACATAACCCTGTCCAGGTTGTTTAATCTACTATATTTGGAATTCTTCTTTTTCCTTTCCCCAATGCTAGTGGGTTAAACCCAGAAACTTGCACATGCTAGGCAAGTGCTCTACTACTGCAACCCAGCCCCTGTTTTTATTTTTTATCCTGAGACAGGGTCTTGCTAAGTTGCACAGGCTACCTCTGGGCTCAAACATGTGATCCTCGTGCTTTTGCCTCTGGAGTCTCTCAAATTAGAAGCATGTGCCATGGCACCCAGATTTTATTTGAAATTCTTACAGCTGAAACTATGCTTAAATGATACATACTTCTGTGGTAAACCAACCTTCTGTATAATTAAGAGTGAAATGTTATATGTGTTCTTGTTTATAATAATTAAAAGATACACACTTTTATTTCTACTACTGATAATACAAATACCTAGTACCAATTGAGTAATATATGCCATGAACTGTACTATTTCACATATTTAATCATTTAGTTTTCCCATCAGTTCTATATTATACTATATATCTCCCTATGTTAAAGATGGAGAAAGAATCAGTTGACTTCAAACATCAGGAAATCTGGGTATTTTCAAATTGCCTCTACATTCCAGTCTTTAGTGTTTTCTCTATAAGATATTATTTTTATGACCAATGAAGTTTCTTATGGGCTGGGGTTTGGCTCAGTTAGTAGAGTGCTTACTCTACATGCTCTGAGTCCCTGGGTTTCATCCCCAGGACTGCAAAAATGGAAGAAGGACCTGGCAGTCTACTCTCAAAACAATCTGCCCTTGAAAACCCTATGAACAGCAGGGAAGCACTGATACAGCACTGATACACTGATACACTCTGCATGGCAGAGTGTTGGGCAGTGCTTCATTCTGTTCTGTATAGGGATACTATGAGTCAGACCTGACTTGAGGGTACCTAACAACAACAACAACAACAAAGTTTCCTACAGAAACAAAAGCCTTTGATTTTTTACTTACATTTGATTCTGCTAAATGCAGACTTCTTGGTTGCAATTTCTATTGTACATAGGGTCACTACAAGTCAGACCTGAATCAGTGGCACCTAACAACAACAATAACTTATTGTGATCCTTAGACTTCAATCAGGTAGAATCTTAAATAAATTTGATGTGATTTTTAGGTAGATAGTAGGGATAAAGGCCAAGAGACAACTTTTTAAGTGGGTAGATGTGAGCATGCTAAGCTTTTCCCATAAAAACTTTACCTGGATCTTAAGATTTTTCACATGTATAGTTTTTTATATCCTTCATGGAAGATTTCCATTCATATGGGCTATAGGTTTAGAATATTGGAAACTGGATCAACTCTCCTCTTTCCTTTAATTTAGAAATTAATTAGTCTTTGATTTCTCTCTGTGTAGTTAACATTGATATTTGACACAAGACAGATTTTTACAAATATCTTTTTGGCAAACTATTCTTTCTATAATTTTCTGCAAGCTGAGATTTCCCATAATGCAGATGCTGTTACACCCATTAATCAAGGACAGCATGTGTGTTCTCTGAAATCGTGTATACATAGCCGTGGGGACCCGCAACTAATTGTTAATGAACTTAAGTCTCTCCGACAGAGCACCTACCCTCTGATATCCGGCCTTGTCCCAATTCTGCCCCTCATTCCCTCTCCATCTCAAACCCCAGCCAGGCACTCTTTAATTTTCTCCCACTTTCCCCCCTCAGAATGCTCACACAACAGCTACCAGGTCAAGACTGCTCATTTCCTAAAGATTTAGTTTTGCTAGCAGGGAAATTTAGAGGCAGTGCTATTGCATCTGACTACTGCTTTAGGCCCCAAAGGCCCAAAGCCTAGGGAGACCCTCTTCAGATGCAAATATTCACATAAAATGCCTTGGCCCCAGCTGGCCTTCACTGGCAGCCCTGACAGGCAGGAGCCAGAATGAGATCCTGGTTTCCATAAAAATAGGAAGGGCACAAATGGTAAATGACAGAGATCTAGCAGGAGCTATAAAATTATTTAAAGTTGCTTCCAGGCAGTTAAAACTAATTGCTGTGAACACAACGCCTAGGCAGAAGTTATCCCCCTCCTTCCTTTTTAATAATTTACTTGAGATAGTGACTTAGTTCTTCTGCTAATGGCCACACCTAAAATTAAAAGATAATGCTAAATTTAATATGAGACTCTCATTGTTAATATCTAAGTATGTTTTAAGCACAAGAGAAAGAAAGGTGCTGCATGGTAGTATAAAAAATATTAACAAGTCATTTAAAATCGTCCCTGTTTCCTTGGTTTTATGGGGGTTACTCAGTTGAAGTGTAGCATTGTTGTTATGATTGGCGGTATTAGGTATGCTCTTCTGTTATTGCTGGGCAGCTTGTTCATTCCATTTTTGTAAAACAGAGTTGTAAGTGAAAAGGTACTTAATTCACCAACATTTACAGGATTCAGTAAGCTGAATACAATCCAACACGACTGTTCTCCATCCATTTTTTTGGAACTAGTTTAGAGTTGAGTTGTGCAATACCCTTTTGGCCCATCCCTTCTTTGACATGGTATAGTGTATACAGCATCAGTAAGAGCAGAGTGCTAGATCCTGCTCCTCATACCAGATCCTAGAATTCTGGTTCTCAGTGTGTAGGTAATTCATGACATCTTTTGTTTTAAGAACACTATGATTTAAAGCAGTACTTTCCATGCCTTTTGAGGTTACAGATTCTCTTTGACTTTAAAAAAAATCACTCTAGGTTTACGTGCCTTTTGAAATTCCATTGCTTGATAATATATACGTGGAAAATATAAATTCAACAGCATCTTAAAATGAATTTATGTTTAGTTAGTTGCAAGTGTATCTTTTTATATGAGAATGGCAGAACATATGTGTGCAAAACATTTATTAGGTCTCCAGATAATATTTAGTACATGTATGTATGGGTTCCAGTATGCCTCTCCAACTATTATGGCTTCTCCAGAGTTTTCTCTCTTCTTTCAGCTAAGGAACTAATACTCCAAGGGGAGAAACTCAAGGTAAGGAGTCAGCAGCCTAGAGTTTTGTCTGTATTTAGTCATTTGTGCTCTCTTGGCCTTTCGTTCAACTTCCGCATGCTTGTTTCCTCCTTATAATATAGTGACTTTTACTTGCCATATTTACGGCATCTTACATACTATAGGGAAGATGATATTCAGTAATGGCTAAAAATGTACTTTGGAAAGTATAAAACAGGATGCTATTACTTACTGAATTAAAGTGATGTTTAGTACTTTGACAGAGGATAAAGAAATATGTACATTCTCCTATTGAACTAGGTAAAGAAAGTTTTGGGATTCTTAAGGAGAAACAAAATATAATGTTAATATCAAGAATTGGATGAAATCTGTAAATGCTTTAAAAGTGCCGATGTTATTTTTTTCTAAAATGTATCACGCCTCACCAGAAAGACAGTTGAGAAGAGAGGAGTCACAGCCAAAAATTTTTGTTTCTGTTTTTATTTTTATTTTATTTTTTAAATGATTTTTGTTAGTAATATATCAGGCACTTAGAAACTGTTCTTGCTAAAAAGCCCACTAGGTAACTAAAAGTGAAATAGGACTCTGGTTACTGGCCTAATTCCATTTTGTCCCTCTCTAGCTCTATTTTGCCTCCTCTGAAGTCACCCTTTTCCACAGTTACCTGGGATTCCAAGAACAGGGCAAATTGATTAACATCTCTTTGACAAGGGATGGGAGGTACCCTCAGGCAATGGTGAGCCTCCAAGGACAGACCATTGCCCAAATGAGGACAATTATCTATGATGGTGAGAAGGACCCTAGAGCAGGGGTAATCATCTTGTGGGAACCCCATTGCTCTTCTCAAGTGATGATGGGGATAAGAACTTCTTGGGACCACCTTGCAGAACCAGAACGGAGATAATAATCCATAAACCACACCCTGATCAGGACTGTTTAATTAGGGATACTTCTTGTCACCCTCCTGCCCTAATTCTTCCTCTACCTAAACCTAAACCTCATGCTAGTACCCTGAAGACAGTGTACACATTGATTAAATCTCCTCTCCCTGCCTGTTGCCATTACTTGTCTCTTTAATTGGCATATTTGTGATGGATGATGTAGCCTAGTCTGTTGGGACTTCTGGTGCCCAGTAACAATAATATTTTTAGTTAATGTATAAATTAGTGGGTTTCATTATGACATTTCCACACATGCATATCATTGTATATTGATTCTGTTCACCCTCCATTACCTTCTCATATCCCCCTCCTATTGTTATTGTTAGGTGCTGTCTAGTCGAGTCCGAATCATAGCAACCCTTATAGGGTTTTCAATGGCTGACTGTTTCAGGATTGCCTTGGGAGTGGGTTGCCATGTCCTCCCATTTTGTGGTGCTGGGAATTGAACTCAAGACCTCAGAGATTGTAGAGCAGCGCTCTACCAACTGAACTAAACCCTAGCCCATCCTGTTCCTACTCCCCTGCTAGTCTACTTCCTTCCTACAAATGGTCCCCCTTCTGCTTTCATGTCTTATATCTATATAGATAGATACTTAAATCTAGATTCTGCCTATGAGGAAAAAATGTGATATTTTTCTTTCATTCAACAATTATACTTTTTATTGCCCCCTCTCACTTTTTTAGTTCCCATTCTTACCCCCAATAGTCCCCCTTCTACTTTCATCACACACACACACACACACACACGCACATGCACACACACACACACACACACACACACACACACAAATCTACTGTCCATATATGAGAGAAAATATGACATTTGTCTTTCTTGGTCTGGTTTATTGCACTTAAAATAATGGTCTCTAGTTCCATCTATTTTCCTGCAAATGATATAATATTGTTCTTCTTTATGCTTTAGTAAAACTCCATTGTGTATATAAACCACATTTTCTTTATCCATTTGTCTATTGATGAACATCTAGGTTGATTCCATATCTTGGCTATTGTGAGTAGTGCCAGAATACATATAGATGACCAGGTATCTTCATGGTATATTGACTTATATTCCTTTGGCTGTATACCCAGGAGTGATAAAACTAGGTCAAGTTATAGATTATTTTTATTTATTTATTTATTTATTTGTGAGAAAACTACATACTGATTTCCATAGTGGCTATACTAACTTATATTCCTACTAGCAGTATATGATGGTGCCTTTTTTCTTGCATCCTTGTTAGCATTTGGTGCAGTTTGTTTTCTTGATGCTAGCCAATCTGATTGGGATAACATGGCATATCAGTGTAGTTTTGATTTGTATTTCCATAATGGCTAAAGATGCCAAACATTTTTTATATTCTTCTTTTGACAACTGTCCAATTCATTTGCCCATTTTTGATTGGATCATTTGCTTTTTTCGTGTTTACTTTTTGAGGTTTTCTTTTTGCAGACTGTGAGATAGGGATGTTGATTTCATTCTTCTACACGTAGATATCCAGTTTTCTTGGCACTATTTGTTAAAGAGGCTATCTTTTCCCCAGTGCATGTTTTTTTGCCTTTGTCGATCATCTGCTGGCTGTAGCTTCATGAGTTTATTTCTGGGTGCTCTCTTCTGTTACATTGGTCTTCACATTTGTTTGTGTGGCAGTACCATGCTGGTTTTATTTCTATGTTTCTGGAGTACAGTTTGAAATCAGGTATTGTGGATTCCTTGCATTGTTTTCTGCTCAGGATTGATTTGATGATTTGAGGACTTTTGAGCTTCCATATAAATTTTAGGATCCTTTTTCTATTTCTGGGAAGAATGTCATTGGAATTTTGATGGGAATTAACATTGAATCTGTAGATTGCTTTGGGTAATATAGCTGTTTTCACAATATTAATTCATTCCATCTATGAGCAAGGGAGGTCTTTTCAATACTCTCAGAGCTGATAAACAGTTTTAGCAAAGTAGAAGGATACAAAATTACCATAACAAAACCAATAGTTTTTCTATATACTGATAATAAATAGGCTGAGCAAGAAATCAGGAAAACAATCCCATTCACAATAGCTTCACAAAGAATTTAAATACTTAGGACACTTTTTTCCCCAATTTTTCAATATTCAAAAAACACATAGTGACCTTATACTTCCTGTAAGACATAATACTTGATTCTTACATGTGAGGTACACATTTACATGTTAAGCCTGCCTGTAGAATAGACAATGTTTATATCAAATATGTCCCTTTATTCTCTTTCTTTCTTTTCTTTTTCCTCCTTTTTAACTGCTATTCCCACTTCTCCCAGTTTTTCCTTAGGGAACAGTCTTACACAAGAGTGTTTATAATTTTATAAGCATGAAACTTTTCCCATATATTATTTACAGATTAAAATTTTGCCAATTTAGGACCAATAAAACTATAGTTTAGGCTTAAGCTGTTGTATGTTGAGGTTATATGCCATCATCTAGGAGGAGGAAAATATGACTTGGTGTGTTAAAATGAAATTGTGTCCATATTAACTTTAATTTTAGTGAGGTAATAGAAATAATGAAAGAAAAAAATTATATAGCAGATCTAGGTTAAATAACTCATCACTTAAAATTAATTTTGGAATTAACTGATAACTGTCTTAAACCCAAAACCACATGTTTATATGTTTTCTTTATGCTGTTTATTTTACCTATTAGTTTTCCTATAGTATTGTTATTGAGATTTTATGTGAAAATAAGGGATTATATAAAGTTGTATGTAGGTTTTCTTATTCAATTGTTGCCTTTAAATTGAATGTTATTTTCCCACTGAAATTCTGAAACTCCTTTACCTTAAGACTGACCTTCAAATACCTTCTTATCCCCTAAATACATGTAGTTCTGCAGTGGGTAGCTTGCAAAAGAAGGCAAGACACCATGGTTCTTTTAATGTGAAAATTGACAGTGATTTAGGGAAGAGGTGGAAAGAAGTTAGATAGATAATTCTCTCTCACTCTGACAGCTGCACTCCACCCAGGCTTTAACCTAATATAAGTCAGCCCAGCCTGTAAAATTATTCAGCCAATCACATCTTCCCAGGAGAAGTAGGAGACTTTCTACAACTTCTGTTGATTCACTTTGTCCCCAGGTTCAGCTCTGGCAAGGTCCTTCATGCCATGTGGTGTTTTCCTCCCCTGGCCTCTGCGAGAGAGTGTATGTGACTAATAAACTCCTCTTTGTCTCCTGTGCTCATTGTCAGGTTTCAACTCTTTGGCCATCTACAGAGGGCAGGAGATACTGATTACAGTAGGGAATCAAGGTGAATACTAGGGAAAAAGAACAGATAGGGAACTTGTGAGTCAAAGAATGACAGTCCTCAATTCAACTTTGAAATGCAATGCAGACAAAAAACAAAGCAAAACAAACAGAAAAAGAATTGTTTAGTGAGAAGAAATAAAATTTAAATAATAAACATTCTAATGCAGCCAAACACCACAGAAAAACCTGTGACCCTATTCATACACACAGCAGACAGCAATGAAGTGTAGTGGTAAACACAGACACCATTCTTACCAGTTTATGCTGGGGTATACCAACATGCCTATCACAGTGCTGTCAGGGAGGGCCAACAGGGAGCTAGGACTATCATTCCTACTGGATGATAAACCCCTACTTTCCTTGCAGTGTTAGGGGAGACCAAGTGGTGACCCTGGATGTCGTCCTACACAGCAATAACTGCGGAAGCCTACATCTTCAGCCAGGGACACAGGGCAGAGGCCCAGTGGGAGGCAAGGAATTCTACTCAAACTTGCCATTAATGAGGAAGGACTACTGTTTCCCTGCTACAGTGAAGTCAGAGTAAACTAGCTGAAAGATAAGATATAAATAAGAACTAGTCTTATAGTATAATAGTCCCAAAGACCAGGTTTCAATTAAAAACTATACAAAGAACTGGAAAAAATCTCAACTTCCATGAAAAGTGAAAATAATTGTCATCGTTGAGATGACTAGAGATTGGTAAATATTTTAAAAGGTTGTTGTTAGGTGCTGTTGAGTCAGGTCCTATTCATAGTGACCCTATGTACCACAGAATGAAGCACTCCCCACTTCTGTGCCAGGCACAGGATCTTTTTTGTGTTTAACTCATTGGTGGAACCACTGTATCAAACCATCTAGTTGAGGGTCTTCTTTTTTTTCATTGCCCTGCCACTCTCCCAAACATGATGCCCTTCTCCAGGGATTGGTCCCTCCTGACAACATGTCCAAAATAGGTCAGACACAGTCTAGCCATCCTAGCTTCCAAGAAACACTCTGGTTGGACTTCTTCTAGGACAGATTTGTTGGCTCTTTTTGCAATCCATGATATATTTGGTATTTGTCTTCAGTATCATAATTCAAAAGCATCAATTCTTCTCATCTCCCTATTCAATGTCCAGCTTTCACAACCTTATGATATGACTGAAAATACCATGGCATGAGTCAGGCTCACCTTTGTCTTCAAAATGTGACATCTTTACTTTTTAGCATGTTAAAGAGGTCTTTTGCAAAAGCTTTTCCCAGTGCAATGTGTCTTTTCATTTCTTGACTGCTGTTTTTATGAATGTTTATTGTAGAACCAAGTAAAGTAAAATGTTGGACAACCTCAAACTTGTCTCTATTTATCATGAAGCTGTGTATTGACCCAGTTGTAAGGATTTTGTTTTGCTGATGTTGAGTCGCAATCCATACTAAAGGCTGTGTTCTTGGATCTTCATCAGCAAATGTTTCAAATCCTCTTCACATTTAGCAAGCAGAGTTTTTTCATCTACATAATGCAGGTTGTAAATATTCTTCCTCTAATAAAGATGCCACATTCTTCTTCATAAAATCCAGCTTCTCAGATTATTTGCTCAGCATAGAGATTAAAAAGGTATAATGAAAGGACACCTTTCCTGACTTCAAACCAGGCAGTGTTTCCTTCCTCTATTTGAATGACTGCTTCCTGGTCCATGTACAGATTCCTCATGCATACATTTGTTGTTGTTAGGTGCCGTTGAGTCTGTGTCTGACTCAGAGCAACCCTACATACAATAGGCGAAACACTATTGTCAGTGCTTCTCTGCTATTCATAGGGTTTTCAATGGCAGATTGTCTTTAGGAGTGCGTTGCGGGATCCTTCTCCCAAGCCTACAGCACATGGTGTTCCCAGGCAGTCTCCTATCCAAGTACTAACCAGGCCCAACACTGCTTAGCTTCTAAGATCTGATGAAATCGGACACCACAGTGCTATGGCTGCATGCTGAGTACAATTAGGTACTCTGATATTCCCATTCTTCACAATGTTACTCATCATTTGTTTGTATCCACATAGTCAAATACCTTTGCATAGTCAATAAAACATAGACACTTTTCTGGTATTCTCTGCTTTTGGCTAATATCCAACTGAAACTTTTCTGGTATTCTCTGCTTTTGGCTAACACCCACCTGAAATCAGCAGTGATCTCCCTAGTTCCATGCCCTGTTCTGAATCCAGCTTGCTTTTCTGGCAGTTCCCTGTCTACATACTGTTGCAGTCATTTTTGAATGATCTTTAGCAAATTGTACTTATGTGTGAAGATAATGATATCATTCAATAATTTTTCATTCTTTTGGATCCCCTTTCTTGCAAATAGGCACAAATAAGGACCTCTTCCACTCAGTTGTCTAGGTAGCTGTTTTCCAAATCTTTTGGCATAAACAAGTGATCACCTCACATTGTGCATCTGTTTGTTGAATATCTCTGTTGTATTCCATCAGTTCCCTATAGCCTAGTGTTTTGCCAATTCCTTTAAGTCCATTTCCACTTCATCCTTCAGTACTATTCAGATCATACACAATCTCTTGAAATTGCTGATCATCCATCAATTCTTTTGGGTGTAAGGGGTCTATATATTCCTTCCAAGGTTCCTGAGTTGTTTAACATTTTTCTTATAGAGTCTGTCACTACTGCCACTTGAGGCTTGAGTTTTTTCTTCAATCTTTAAGCTGAGGAAAACAAAAACATGTTCTTCCCTTTTGGTTTTCTATCTCCAGCTCTTTGTACATGTCATTATAATATTTGATTTTTTCTTCTTGATCTGCCGTTTGAAATTTTACATTTAGTTGTTTAACTTCATCATGTCTTCCTTTTACTTTATTTGCTCAACATTCAAGGGCAATTTTCAGAGTCTCTTTTGACACGTAATTTGCTCTTTTATTTTTTTCTTGTATTTTTAATAACCTTTTGCTTTCCTCATGAATGATGTCTTTGATGTCATGCTACAACTTATCTGTTCTTTGATCATTAGTGTCTAATGTATCAAATCAATTCTTGAGGTGTTCTCTGAATGTAGGTGGGATTTACTCAAGGACATACCTTGGCTCTCATGCAATTGTTCTAATTTTCTCTGGTTTCAGTTTGAACCTGCATATGAACTGTGGATGGTGTGATCCATAATTATTACCTAATCTTAGTCTGACTTTTGATATTGAGGATTTCCACCATGTCTTTCCACAAATGCGCTCAATTTGGTTCCTATATGTTCCACCTGCTGAAGTCCATGTGTACAGTCCCCCTTTATATTGGTAAAAAGATGTGTTTGTAATGAAAAGGACATTGGTCTGACAAAATTCTATCATGCATTCTCCAACATTGTTTCTGTCACCAAGGCCATGTTTTCCAACTACTGAGCCTTCTTTGTGTCCACGTTTTGCATTCCAGTCATCAGTAATTATCAGTGTACTCTTATTACATGTTTGATCTATTTTAGATTACAGAAGCTGACAAAAATCTTCCTTATCTTCATTTGTAGCCTTAGTGATGGATGCACAAATTTGAATAATAGTCATATGAACTGGGCTTCCCTGTAGTCATATGAACATTATTCTCTCCCTGACAACACTGTTTTACATAATGAAATATTTCAGCAAGCTCTTATGAACATGCTTGAAATAATGACAAAATAGAAATGCTTAGCAAACACACACACACACACACACACACACACACATGCACACAAACACACAAGCATATATTGGTCCTTATTAAGTGCTATCAAGTAGGGTCCAAATCATAGCAACCCTGTGTACAACAGAATGAAACACTCCCTGATACTGTGCCATGCCCCACACTATGTCAGTTATTCTGTTATTCATAGGGTTTTCTATGACCAATTGTTTTAAGATTGTTTCTGGAGAGGGCTGCCAGGTCCTTCTCCCAGTTTTTGTAGTGCTGGGCATCAAATCCCAGGCCTCAGAGAGTTCAGAGCAGCTGTATACAACTGAGCTAGGCCTCAGCACATATATCTATACGTATGTATGTATATATATATACATATATATATACATATATATGAAAAATGAAAATTTTGAAACTAAAAAAAATGTGAAATGACTCAGAAAATGGATCCAACAGCAGAAATAAGAGGAAAAGAAAAGAAGTATTGACTTTAAATTTAGAATAACAGTAATTAGCTGATTTGAACAAGGAGAAAATAAACTCAGAAAGTAGTGAACAGAGCCTTGGGTATTTGTGTGATTATAACAGAAGAATATTTATTCATTACATTCTGTGAATAGTAGGAAAATTTACACAAAATTACTTCAGCAAAGTAATGGCTGAAAACATTCCAAATTTTGCCAAAGTACCTAGAGTGTCAAGAGTCAGATAAGATCACTTTTAAAAATCTACACCAAATTGGATTAAAATTATGCTGTTGAAATTTTAAGAAAAAAATCTTGAAAGTGGTAATAAGCATTTTAACTATACAGGAAATATAGTGTGAGAGACAGTAGATTTCTCATCAAAATCCATAGATATCAGAAGAAAGGGCCATAACATTTTTGAAAGTTTGAAAGACAATAACAATCAACCCAGAATTTTGTATCCTGAAAAAATATCTTTCATGAATCAAGGTATTCTCAGGTGAAGGAAATCTAGAAAGAAAATACTACCAGCAGAGTATACTAAAGGAATGGTTAAAAGAAATTCTTTAAAAGAAAAAGAAATTGTAAAAGAAGACTTAGAAAATCAACCTACAGACAAATAACAAGAAATATTAAGCATATAGTTAAACCCCATTTACTTCTCATCTTGAGTTTCTAAATTACTTGACTATTGACACAAAAATTATAACACTATCTGATGTGGTTCTAATGTATGTAGAAGAAATATTTAGAATTGATCTTAATAATACCCTAAGATACTATTGTTGTTGTTGGGTGCTGTTGAGTTGGGTCCAACTCATAGTGACTCTCACAGGGTTTTTTATTGTTTTGGGGTTGCTCTGGTAGTGGGTTGCCACATTCGTCTTCCATTTTTGCGATGCTGGTGATCAAACTGAGGGCTTCTGAGAGCACAGAGCAGCACTCTACCAACTGAGCTAAACCCTAATGCCCCAAGGCACTATAGATAAATCAAAATTATTGCAGGAAAGGTTTAGATAAGACACATGAAATGATAAGCCACATAAAATTAGGAAAAATAAAGCAGATGAAGGTAAAATAGTGAGAACAAACAGAAAACAAAATAAAAATGACAGATAAGCCTTAGCATATAAATACATGCAATATAACAATAAGTTTATACCAAATTAAATTTTATTTAAATTCTAACTAAGCATCATAACCCAAATATATGCTATCTAAGAGAAACTTAGGCCAAATATAGTGATTTAGCTAGGTAAAAAGTAAATGGATGGAAAAAAATCAGTCAAACAAATGCTAATAAATAGAAAATTGAAGTAGCTCTTATTAATGTCAGTCAAAGGGGACTTGAGGTCAAGGAAAATTACAAAGAGAGACATTATATAATGATTAAAGGGCCAATCAACCAATAAGACATATCCATTTTAACATGCCAACCAACGAAAGCAGAATACACATTCTTTTCAAGTGTCCACAAAACATTACCCATGTCATCTTATATTCTAGGCCATAAAACAAATCTCAACACATTTGTAAAAGAGTAAGTTTTTCTTGACAACAATGGAATTAAAGAAGAAATCAATAGTAGACAAATAATAAGTAAAACTCCAAATACTTAGAAACTAAGAAACACACATCAAAATGATCCATGGCTAATGAAGATGTCTCAAAGAAAGTAAATAAATAAACACACTCACATACACACACACATTGAGCAAAATGAAAATAGAACATCAAAACTTTGGGAGCACAAATAAATCAGTGCAGAGAGGAAAATACACAGCACTAGAAAATAGAAAAGATTTTCAGTCAAATAACCTAGGATCTCACCTCAAGAACCTAGAAAAAGAAAAGCAAAATAAATCTAAAATAAGTAGAAGGAAGGAACTAATAAAGACAAGGGCAGAAATCAATACAATAAAAACCAGAAAGACAGTTGATAAATTTATTGGAAAAACATTGTTTCTCTGAAACCTCAATAAAACACATAGGCCTGTAAAAAACAGATGAAAGTAAAGAGAGAATATACAAATTAATAATGTTGGAAATGAAACTGAGTGTATCTCCTGCATAACCTGCCAACCTCAAAAGGATAATATGGAAATACTACAAGCAACACTACACCCATAATTTGACAAGTTAAGTAAGGCTGAAAAACTGCTTAAGAGACACAAATGACACCAAGTTATTCAATGTTAAATAGAAAGTTTCACTACCTCTAGAGCACTTATGTAAATTGAATTAATAATTAATACATTTCCAAAAAGTAAATTTACACTCCCAAATATTTCCACTGGTGATCTTACTAAACATTTAAAATATTATGAATGATTCCACATAAATGCTACCAGAACCTAGAAGAGGATAGAATTCCCAGTTCATCTTATCAAATTAATAGTATCAATATGAAACTTGACAAAGATAGTACAAAAAAGACTTGATTAGACATCATGATCTCTCATCAATTTAGAAACAAAATCACCAACAAAATGTTAGCAAGTTGAATCCAGCAATAAAATAAAGAATTATACTCCACAAGCGCATTGTATTTATTCCTGGGACATAAGGTTAATTGAATATTTAAAAATCAATAATACAGTCCATAATTTGAGCAAACATAAGAAGAAAATGAAATTTTATTAATTGATACAGAATAGGAATTTCTTTTTTGTTAGTAATTTTTAAAGTACAACTTAATGGGTCTCATTATGACATTTCTATATATGCATTTCATTGTATATTGCTCACATAACTTCCCCCTTACTCTCTTATGACCCTCCTGCCCCATCCCCACCTTCCCTACTAATGGACTCCTTTCTACTTGTATGTCTTTGTGAGAATATTTATCTACATATGTGCACTCTAATTTTCATATAAATCCAAATTTTTTTCTATAATGATCTACCTTTTTACATTCTCAGCAGTATTACTTGAGTGATCTAGTCTGTTTGCATTATTGCCAGTGTTTGGTACTATTACTATTTGTTATTTTAGCTATTCTAGAAGGTTTTATTTTTTCTATTTTCCCCTATTTTTCCAACATACTCATAAAGTTGTGCTGTTTACATTGAGATTGACCTCTCCTCCTTCATTCCTTATTGACCCTCCTCCCCCTCAAATCTTCTGCAATCTTTGTTTCCCTCTGCTAGATCCCTCCCTCTTTCTTTCCATTCCTTAAATTATCTCTTCCACACTAAGTTCAATTGTGTATTTTTTATATTTCGATTTATGAAGAGGACTTTTTCCTTCCTTTGGGTTTGATTCAGTACCCACATATGAGTGAGAACATATGATATTTCTCTTTTTGGGATTGTGTTTGTTCACTTAAGATGATGTTCTCCAATTCCATCCATTTTGCTACAAATAACTATTCATTTCTTAAATGGCTGAGTAGTATTCCCTTGTGGATATGTACTATAATTTTTTATCCATTCTTCTGTTGATGGGCACTTTGGTTGATTCTATATCCTTGTTATTGTGAAAAATGCTGCATTGAATATGGAGATGCAGGTGTCTCTGTGGCATGCTGACTCATTTTCCTTTTGGTATATTCCCAGTAGTGGTATAACTGCGTCATATGGCAGTTCTGGGGCTGGGATTTAGCTTAGTTGGTAGAGTGCTGGTCTGCATTCTCTGAGGTCTTGGGTTTGATTCTCAGCACTGCAAAAATTGGAGAAGGATGTGGGAATCCACTCCCAAGGCAATCCCTCCCCCCAAAATATCAGCCATTGAAAACCCCATGAAGGTTGCTTTGAGTCGGACATGACTACAGCACCTAACAACAATAACATGGCAGTTCTCTTTTTAGTTTTCTGAGGTATCTCCACATTTATTTCCAAATTTGTTGAACAACTTATAGCCCCACCAACAGTGTAAGAAGGTTCCCTTTTCTCTACACCCTCGCCAACATTTCTTGTTATTTGTTTTATTGATCTTGGTCATTCTTACTGTAGTAAGGTGGAATCTCAGAGTTGTTTTAATTTGCCTTTCCCTAATGGCTAGGGATATTGGGCATATTTTCATGAGTGTCATGGCCTTACAAACTTCTTCATTTGAGAACTGTTTATTCAGTTCCTTTGTTCACTTGTGTATTGGATTATTTGTTGTTTTTGGAGTTGCTTTCTTGAGTTCTTTTTAAATTCTGGAAATTAGTCCTCTGTCAGATGTGTAGGATATGAAGATTTTCTCTCATGCAGTGGGGTCTTCCTTAACTCTGTTGATAGTTTCCTTTGCTGTACAGAAGCTTTTTAATTTCATGTAATCCCATTGATCTATTCTTGTTGTAATTTCCTGAGCAATTGGAGTCTTATTAAGGAAATGCTTTCCTATGTGTATACATTGGAGCATATTGTCTAGCTTTTCATCTAGTAATTTTAAGGTTTCTGGTTTTATGGTGAAGTCTTTGATCGACTTTCAGTTAACTCTCATGCATATTGAGAGGTGTAGGTCTGTTTTCATTTTTCTGCTGGTGGATATCCAAGTTTCCCAGCACCATTTGTTGAAAAGGCTATCCTTTCTCCAATTTGCCTGCTTTGCTCCTTTGTCAAAGATCAGGTGGCTATAGATGCATTGGCATATCTCTGGGTCCTCAATTCTGTTCCATTGGTCTTCACGCCTATTTTTGTGTCAGTACCAAGCTCTTTTTGCTATAGCAGCCCTGTAGTATAGCTTAAAGTCAGGGATTGTGATCCTGCCTGTGCTAGTTTTGCAGCTAAGAATGTTTGGGCTATATATGGTCTTTTATGTTTCCATATGAATTTTTGTATTATTTTTTGTATTTCTGTAAAGTCTATCATTGGAATTTTAATGGGGATTGCATTAAATCTATAGATTGTTTTTAGTAGTATAGCCATTTTTACAATATTGATTCTCCCAATCCATGGGAAGGGGAGGTCCTTCCACCTTCGAGTATCCTGATTTCTTTCTTTAATGTTTTGAAATTTTCCCTGTAGAGATCTGCAGGATCTTTGGTTAGATTGATTCCTAAGTATTTAAGTTTTTGGTGGGCCATTGTGAAAGGGACTGTAGCCTTAATTTCCTCCTCTTCCTGCTATAGTTGGTATAAAGGAAAGCTAGTGATTTTTGAGTACTAATTTTGTGTCCTGCCATTTTGCTAAAGGAGTTAATTATGTCTAAAGGTTTCCTAGAGGAGTTTTTGGGGTCCTTTAGGCAAAGTAGCATGTCATCCATGAATAAAGATAATTTGACCTCTTCTTTGTCTATCTGTATCCCTTTGATTTCTTTCCATAATCTACTTGCCCAGGCTAGGACTTCAATTACAATGTTAAATAAGATAGGAGAGAGTGGACATCCTTGCTTTCTTCCAGATATTAGAGGAAATGGTTTCAGTTTTTTTCCACTTACTATGATGTTGACTGTAGGTCTATCATAAATGGCCTTTATGATGTTAATAGAGTTTCCTGTTATGCTTATCTTCTCCAGAATTTTTATCATGTAAAGATGTTGCACTTTGTCAAAGGCCTTCTCAGCATTAATTGAGATGATCATGTGATTTTTGTATGCAAGCCTCTTGATATATTGAATTACATTAATTGATTTTCACATATTGAACCAGCATTACATCTGTAGAATAAATCCAATTTAGCCGTGGTGAACAATCTTCTTAATCTATCCCTGAATTTGTTTTGCCAAGATTTTGTTGAGAACTTTTGTATTTTCTTTCTTAGATGTATCCATGCCTAGTTTAGGTACCAAGGTGATGTTAGTTTTGTAGAATGAGTTTGGGAGTGCTCCCCCCTTTCTAGTTTCTTAAATAATCTGAGGAGCACTAGTATTAATTCTTCTTTGAAAGTTTGGTAGAATTCTACTGTAAACACAGTGGGTCCTGGGCTCTTCTTTGTTGGGAGGTTTGTTATTACCTTTTCTATTTCAGCATATATACTGGGTCTGGTCAGATTGCTTATGTCCTCCTGGCTTAATTTTGCTAAATTGTATGTGTTAATAAATGTTTCCATTTCTTCTGTAATTTTGTATTTTGGGGAATGTAATTTTTCAAAGTATTCCTTGATGACTTTCTGGATTTCATTGGAATCCGTTGTTGTGATTCCTTTTTCATGTTTAATTTTCACAATTTTGGCCTTTTCTTTTTTCCTTTTGGTGAGATTAGCTAGGGGGGCATCCATTCTATAAATCTTTTGATAGAATCAGCTCTTAGTCTCATTATTTCTTTGAATTATCTTTTTAGATTCTAATTGAGATATCTCTGCCTTGATCGTGATGATTTCTGTCTCGGTGCTCCCTTTGGGATTGATTTATTGCTGGCATTCTAGTACCTTGAGATGTGTCATTAAGTCATTTACTTGGCCCATCCCTAACTTATTGATGAAGGCACTCAATGCTATGAACTTCCCTCTTAGAACTGCCTTCGCTGTATCCCATAAGTTTTGGTAGGATGTGTTTTCATCCTCATTTGATTGTAGGAATTTTTAAATTTCCACCTTAATTTCTTCAATAACCCATTGGTCATTGAGCAGTGTATTATTTCATCTCCATGAATTTGTAAAATTTCTGATGTTTTTCTTGGGTTTGAGTTCCAATTTTATTCCATTGTGGTCTGATGAGGTACAGGGGATGATTTCTACTTTTCTTGAGCCTTTTATTGAGGCTATTTTTTCATACTAAAATGTGGTCTATCTTAGAGAAAGTTCCATATGGCACTGAGAAGAATGGGTATTTCTCATTAGATGGATGGAATATTCTGTAGATATCTGTGAGTTACAATTGGTCTAAGGTGCAAATTAAGCTCATCGTTTCTCTGTTGATTTTTTCTTTTGGTGTCCTGTCTCTTAGTGAAAGTGGAGTATTGAAGTCTCCCATAATTATTGTGTCTAGTCTTTATTTACCATGAAGTTTGTTTTATGAAACTAGGTGCCCCTATATTTGGGTGGTATATATTAAGTAACATTATTAGTTCCTGGTTGATTGTTCCTTTTAGTAATATGTAGTGTCCTTCTTTGTCTCTTCTGATTAGTTTTGGACTGAAGTCTACTCTATCTGAAATTAGTGTCATGACTCTTGCCTTTTTTACATTTTCCACTTGCTTGGCATATTGTTTTTCAGTCCTTCTCAATCTTTTACAGTCTTTGTGTGTTAGGTGAGTCTCTTGAGTGGCACATATTGAGGGCTCATGAATTTTCATCCAATTATCCAGACTCTATCTCTTAAATGGTGAGTTAAGACCATTTATATTAAGGATAAATATTGAGAAGTGTGTATTGTTATGCATCCAGCCAGTGCTTGTTACTGGTTTTTGATTCATATTTATCTTATTTCTTTCTTAATTTCATCTCATGTTAATTGTTCATTTCTTTGATCTTCTTTGTGGGGTTATCTTATCTCTCCTCTTTGTGGTAGCTGGTTGAGGATTCTCTGTAATGCTGGCTTGGTGGTTGTAACTCATTTGAATGTGGCAATATCATGGAACACCTTGTACTCCTCATCTATTTTGAAAGTAATTTTGCTGGAATATATAAATACATATATATGCATACCTACCTATTCAAGGTAGAAACTATTATTAAAACCCAGTGCAGTGGCACATTGTCTGTGATTCCAGTGACTGGGAACTGAGGCAGGAGGATCACAAGTTTGAGGCTAGAGACAACTTGTGTAACTTAGTGAGACTCTTGCCTTATGTGTAAGACCCTGAGTTCAAACTCAAAGTACTGCCAAAAAAAAAATCATTAAACTAGATGTGGAATGAAACTGTCTCAGCTTAAGAGACATCTATAGAAAAGGCTGAAGCTAAATACTTATGGACAAAAGTGAATGCCTTCTTCCTAAAATCAGACCAAAGAAAAGTTGAATGTTCTCATCACTCTTACTCAAATTAGTAATGAGGAAACTTCAGCTATTGCAATAAGTTAAGAAAAAGAAATCAAAAACATACTGGTTTGAAAGAAAAAGTAAAACTATTCTTATTGGTGGGTGACATAATATTTTATGTAGCAAATCCTAAGGA
>VMDO01022698.1:0-33009 GCA_007922755.1 Pedetes capensis | reverse complement strand
GGAACCACAAAAGACCACGTATAGCCAAAACACTTTTAAGCTGCAAATCTAATGCAGGGGGAATCACAATCCCTGACTTCAAACTTTACTACAAGGCAGTGGTTGCAAAAACAGCTTGGTACTGGCACAAAAATAGGCCCGAAGACATCTGGAACAGAATAGAAGACCCAGATATACCTCAACACACATATAGCCACCTATATGGAGCAAAGCAAGTAAACTGGAAAAAGGACAGCCTCTTCAACAAATGGTGCTGGGAAACATGGTCATCCACATGCAGAAAAATGAAAGTGGATCTGCATCTCTCAATATACATGAGAGTTAACTCAAAATGGATAAAAGATCTCAACATAAAACCAGAAACTTTAAAACTCATAGAAGGCAAGATAGGCAATACACTCCATCGTACAGGCATTGGAAAAGATTTCCTTAATAAGACCCCAATTGCTCAAGAAATTGCAACAAGAATAGATAAATGGGACCACATGAAATTAAGAAGCTTCTGCACAGCAAAAGAAACAATTAACAGACTCAAGGAAACCTCCACAGAATGGGAAAAAATCTTCGCATTTTATACATCTGACAAAGGTCTAATTACTAGAATTTATAAGGAACTCAAGAAAAAAAAACCCACCAAAAACCAAACAACCCAATACACAAATGGGCAAAGGAACTGAGTAGACAGTTCTCAAATGAAGAGGTCCATAAAGCCATGAAATACATGAAAAAGTGCTCAATATCCCTAGCCAATGCAAAATCAAAACAATGCAAATCAAAACAACGCTGAGATGTCACCTTACACCAGTAAGAATGTCCAAGATCAATAAAACAAACAACAACAAATGCTGGTGAGGTTGCGGGGAAAAGGGAACACTTTTACATTGTTGGTGGAGCTGTAAATTCGTACAACCACTATGGAAATCAATATGGAGGTACCTCAAAAAACTAAAAATAGATCTACCATATGATCCAGCTATAACACTATTGGGAATTTACCCAAAGGGAGATGGGTCATCATACCACAGAGACACCTGCATCTCCATGTTCAATGCAGCGCTTTTCACAATAGCAAAGATATGGAATCAACCAAAGTGCCCTTCAGCAGAAGAATGGATAAAAAACCATGGTATATATACAAAATGGAATACTATTCAGCAATCAAGAAAAATGAAATAGGGTCATTTGCAGCAAAATGGATGGAATTAGAGAAAATTATTTTAAGTGAACGAACACAAGATCAGAAAGAGAAACAATACATGTTCTCACTCATCTGAGGGAGCTGATTCAAAATTACAAGAAGGAAAAATCCTACTCAAAGGTCAGATCATAATAAAAGGGGGGGAGGGAAGATAAGAATGAGGTCAATATAAATGGACTAGAAATTGCATGTAATTGTTCTAACAAGGTAGAAACAAACACCACTACAGGAAAAGTTTCTATCTTAAACAGAAATGGAACCCAAGGACATATAGAAAAATACTACATAGTAAAAGATAGAGAAGACTTGGATGGGAAACTTAGATGGGAAGGGGGGGGAGGGGGGAAACATAGAGGAGGGTAAGAGGTAACCTATATGAATAATGTTTATCAAATTGCATATGTGAAAATTGTCACAATGAAAAGCATGTCAAAATGAATCACATTATGATGTACATTAAAAATTTCTAATAAAAAAAAAGATAATACTTATGGAAAAAAAAAACCCTATGAGGGTCGCTATGAGTCGGATACCAATGACTCGACGACACCTAATAACAACAACAACAATAAGCAGTGTTTGATATGGTTGACGATAACCTCATTAAAACATTTTCACTAATTTTTCCTCTGATCTCATTGGTCTCTCCTCAAGGCCCTTTGCTGATGAGCCCATAAATAATTTTTATTCTGATGATGGTTTAATGTGTATCTCCCACCCAGACTTTGGTCGCAAAGAGATAATCACTTCCTATCTCCTAACTATTCAGTATTTCTGGCTCCTTGATATTTCAAACTCAGCATGTTGGAACAGAACTACTTATTCTCATCCAACCCCCATTTGCTACACTTGCAGCTTTTCTCTAAGAGTTGATTCCAGCTGGGCATGGTGGCACACGCCTGTAATCCCAGCGGCTCGGGAGGCAGAGGCAGGAGGATCTCAAGTTCAAGACCAGAGGCAGTCTGCATAATTTGGCAAGACCCTATCTCGAAAAGTAAACAAAAAATGGGCTGGGGGTGCAGCTCAGTGGTCCAGCACTTGTAAAGCATGCAGGCGCGAAGCCTTGGGTTCAACCCCCAGTACCGCAAAAAAAAAAAAAAAAAAAAAAAGTTGATTCCAATTCTTCTCTTTACCTCATCCCCCACATTCAATCTTTCATTTAGCCCCCTGGTTCTGATCCAGTACATACTCTGAACCCGAACCTGATTCCTTACTAGTTCCATGGCTATACCTGTAGCCCATACACTATTGTCTCTCACCAGCCATGATTCCCCTGCTGATGCTCCCTCCTCAAAGTAGACACAATACTCTTAATCCAAAGGGGTGATCAGATAAGTCATCATTGCTGCTTCAAATCATCTAGTGAGTTTCCTTTGCCACCACAATAAAGCTCAGTCTTCTGACCATGGCCAAGAGGCTGGCATATTTCTTTGAACTCATTTTCTTTTTCTCTCATTGACTATACTCCTTTTGACCCTTCCCTTAAACACACTAAACCTATCTCTGGGTTTCTATGTTCATTGTTTATGCTACAAGGAATATTCTTCTGATCTTCCTTCTGATAGTTCAGGTCTCATCTTAAGTGTTAACTTGCTCAGAGAGGCCTCTTCTAATCACTGTCGTTAAATCAGCCCTCCTACCTTAGTGGTTCTGTTGCATTATCCCACTTTAGCGTTTGATCAGTACCTAATATTATCTTACTCATGGTATGCTTATTATTATATATCTTTCAGTATTAGTATGTTGGCTTCTTAAAGGCAAGTGTTCCCTTGTTCAGTGTTATCTTTTTAGCTCTTAGAACAGTACTTGGCACAATGAGAACATAATACAGTAATTATTATTAACTACCTGAGTTTTCAGAACTATAATAATGCTTTTATACATAGATTTAAGCTATAGTGGCTGTTGGATGAAGTAATTCCATATCTTCCTGTTGTAGCAAATAGTTGTAAACATCTTCATGCCATGAACTTGGAGGGACCTGAGAAGTAAATGAGTAAGTTTAATTAGTATTGAGGAGTCTTACATCAACTTAACTAAGAATGTTTGGCAGATACCCTCCAATGTTTAAAAAGATACTGTCCATAGATTAAGTAATATATTCCCAAGTCTTTCAAGGACAGTGTAGGTAGAGTAGTGGAAAAGAGTGGGTAAAGCCAAGGCTTTAGGGGGAAGGAAAAAATGAAGGAGGTCAAACTCTGTTCAACTTTTTTCCTGTGATGGGGATAGAATCTGGGACCTTGTGCATGCTAGGCAAGTGCTCTACCACTGAGCACCTCTCCAGGCTTAACTCTGGTCTGTTTGATATTGTTTTGCCTCCAGTGGGATTGCCCAGGGCTCTGTGTTATTTGCAAACAGCTCTAATGTTGAGTTAAATGTCAGACTTGCTTTCTTTTCTTTTCTTTTCTTTTCTTTTCTTTTCTTTTCTTTTCTTTTCTGTCCTCTTTTCTTTTCCTTCCTTCTTTCTTCTCTCTCTCTCTCTCTCTCTCTCTCTCTCTCTCTCTCTTTCTTTCTTTCTTGTAAATGTATATCTATGGATTGTACTTTTTCTGAGTAAAGAAGCATGGTGTCAGGTACAGGAGATCAAATGAGAACTTAATGAAAAATTACATAAAAGGATTTTTAAAGACATTGCTTTTGTTTGGAAATCTTCATAATACAGAGTATAGTACAAGGAACATCTGTGTATCTCTCACTCAGCTCAAATGATTCTCAGCCGATACCCAATCTGATTTCATCAATACATTTCCACTCCCCTTACCTCAGACTTGATTATTTTGAAGGAAATTTCAGATATTATTCCAATCATAACTACTTCAGTATGTAACCATAAAACAGGACCCTAGTTTTTAGCAACCATAATACTTTCATTATTCCTAAACGAATAAAATATTTTTAAAATGTAATGTCCAGTCAGCCTCCAAATTTCCCCAGGTGTCTCATAAATATCTTCATATGGTCAAAGTCCCTGACCATCTGCTATAAAAAATTAAGCTTGCCCCTTATGGACATTGCCATTTCATGTGTCACAAGTTCTATACATCACCAATTTTCCCCCAAATTAAAGGTGATCCATTTACCTTACCTCTTAATCCTTAAAAATTGCACATCTAGAATGAATTACTCCAGGTTTCATTGGTCATGGCTTATTTTAGTATGAATGAATAACCTCAATACCTTTTCTACATAGTCTGTTCCCCACCATCTCAAAAGTAAAATTGCATTTCAGGGCTAATAGCTTTTTATTCTTGAGACAGTTGTAATTAGAATGTAGGAGCCTGAGGAAACATTATGTAGGAGCCTGAGGAAGCATTCTTGCTCTAAATTTCACTTCTTGCCTGGGCAGAATTTTCCAAGGTGAATGTAGAAAGTGAACTTAGAAGGCCAAGAAAGAAGGCCACTGAAGGAGTAGGAGTAGTAGTAGTAGTAGTAGTAGTAGTAGTAGTAGTAGTAGTCAGTAATATAGCAGTTGTAGAAGCAATATTTGTTTATTTCACTATTCAATTTATTCATTCCACAAATACTAGGTACCACATGTCATAGATAAATAGCAAGTATTTATATGTTATATGGTGGCATATACCATAAAAACAGGAGAAGGATGTGGCAGACCACTCCCAAAGCAATCTGGAAACAATTAGCCATTGAAAACCCTGTGAGGGTCACTATGAGTCAGACCCAACTCAATAGCACCTAACAACAACAAAAAACATGGTGCCATATGGAAAGGTCAAGGAAGAGTATTTTAAAAAAATTATAACTGTTAGTGGGGTACAGAGTAATAATTCATTTCCTATATGCATTATGAAAGTATTAAATCAATATTACTTACACATTCATCATCTTACATATTTGACAGAACAGTACAAGCTAAAGAAAAAAAAGTAGGAATTTTAGTAAGTAATGAAAATCATATGCAACCATAGGTAATATTCTCATTGATTTTTTCCTTCCCTGTTTTTTCATGTATTTACAAAGTTGCATCCTGTATTTTGGGATTTTCCTTTCCCTCTTTACCCCTTTACATTGTTTCCCCTTCCCTTCCATCATTCCCTAATTTTTGATCCCACCTTTCTTTCTGATCTATATGTATTTTCCATTCTTAGGTATGACTGTTCATTTTTATATATCTGAATATATATATAATTTTTTCCTTTATGTTAGATTTCAGCCCCACATGTGAGCAAGAACATACAGTATTTCTCTTTTTGAGTCTGGATTAATGTGCTTAAAATTATGTTCTCCAGTTCCATCCATTTTGCTGCAAAGGACATAATTTCATTCTTCTTTATTCCTGAGTAATATTTCATTGTGTGTATATACCACAGTTTTTCAATACACTTCTCTGTTGATGGACATCTTGGTTGATTCCATACCCTTGGCAATTGTGAAGAGTGTGGTATTAAATATGGAAGTACAGGTGCTCCTGTGATATGATGATTTGTCTTCCTTTGGGTATACTCCCAGGAGTAGTATATAGCTGGGTCATATGGTAGTTCCATTCTTAGTTTTCTAAGATGCCTCTATATTGATTTCCAAATTGGCTGAACTAGTTTATAGTCCCACAAGCAGTGTAAAAACGGTTCTTTTTCCTCTGCATCTTTGCCAGCATTTGTTATTATTTGTTTTGTTAATCTTGGCCATTCTTACTGGAGTGAGATGGAATCTCAGTGTTGTTTTGATTTGCATTTCCCTAATGGCTGGGGATATTGAGCATTTTATCATGTTTTTATTGGCCACTCATACTTCTTTTGAGAACTGTCTGTTTGGTTCATTTCCCACTTATTTATTGTGTTATTATTATTTTGGTATTTGATCCCATAAGATTTTGTGTATTCTAGACATTTGTCCTCTGTCATATGTGTAAGATGCAAAGATTTTCTCCCATTCTGTGGGCTCTCCTTTTAAAGAAGAAGGCTGTTAAAGAGGAGGAGGAAGATAGCTACTGTAGAAGGAATAGTTATGCATTTAATCAATTTATTCATTCCACATGAAATTATTGGGAAAAAGAGATTAAAAAGTCAGCCTTTGTAAAAAAAAAAAAGGCAAGAATAAACGTAATAAATTATATGATTTGTTAGAATGTGATAATTGCTATAGAAAAAATGGGACAAGATGAGGATATTGAACAAGTGATAAGTTTACTATTTGAAATGGGACAGGGAAGGCAGACTTAGCTGAGAAGGTGATATTTGAACAAAAACAAGGAAGAGATGAAGGAATAGACATGCAGATATTTTGGGGAGGAGTATTTCAGACAAACAGAAGAAGTAGTACTAAGGCCTGAGGAATGAGTATGGATATCATTTTAAAGGGATAGTTATAAGGCAAGTATGACTGGAAATGGAGTGGACTAGAGGTAGAATAGTAAGAGATGAGGACATTGAGGTGGTGAGGAGGCTAGGCCATGTAGGTCTTGTTGGCTGTTGAATTTTCAGTGGGAGGAAAACTGGAATCACTAGAGCATTTGGCATAAGAAGACTGATAGGAGCTGACTTAAATTTGGTTCATTTTAGCTGTCATGATGAGAACAGATTTTGATGAGGAGGGCTCAATGTAGAAAAAGTTCAATTAGGAGGTGACTGAAACAATCCAGATGAGCGATAAGGATGACCCCAAGTCGGATGGAAAGAATCAGCTTTTGGAGATGTATCTGTGTATCTATATATATATATTTTTGAGATGGTCTTGGTATGTAGCTCAAACTAGCCTGAAACTTGCTATGTAGCATAGGCTATCCTTTAACTCAAAATCCTCCTGCCTCAGACTCTCGAATACTGGGATACAGGTAGGTGCCACTATGCCCAGCTCAAATTTTGGATATATTCTGATGAAATAAGAAGCCATGATGTGAGAATTTCTAAGTATGAGACACTTTGCTTATTCCTTATCTTTATACCAGTGCTTATAAGTTTTCAAAGATGAGGAAACTGAGGCTGAGAGAGTCAAAATAAATTGCTTCTCTGCACAGATACTAAACTCTTCTATATGAATCAGGCTTTTTAGTGCTAACAACAGAATCCACTCTAGATAATTTAAGTAAGAAAGGAATCACGAAAGTTGTAGAAACATGCAGAATTCTTAGAGAAGCTGGGCAGACCTTGAGACACCTCCCAGAACCACACCTTAGAACTGAGTGTATAGGGGCTCCTGTATAGCACAACCTGTGCTGTGGGTGGTGGGAACAACCACCAGTACCACTGACTTAATCAGTAGTCTACCTTTGCTTCCCTGGGACTTAACTTGTTTTCTCTGAAAACCTACTTCCAAAACAAAGTCTTGTACCTGCAGATCTGATTGAGAACCATGAACACCCCTGTTGGTATCCTAATTTCAAAATTTCAGTATACTCTTAAAAACATTTATAAGAAGAAAGTAGGAGTCATAGTTGGGGAATTAGCAAAGAGTATGTTTGAAAGATTCATGGTAGGCCCAAGTGAAAAAGTTAACTGCGGTTCACCAACTGGCTGTCCAACATCATCTTCCGATCTCCAACTTGCACAACACAATGCAATTCCCTCTTATATAAACCATGCTATTCCCTCCTAAAAGGCGGAGCATCAAATCACAATTTACAACAGTTCTCAATTTAGTAGTTTGTTTGATGATCATCCCTCTACATACAAATCCCATCACTATATCCTGAAAACTGTGGTCAAATAAATTAACAAAATCAATCAACACAGACAATATAAAATAGTTGGGGAAGAGTAATAAAAATTAGCATATATAGTAATATATGTTACTTATCCAGGAAGGAGAAAAATATTGCCACAGTTGATATTTACCCATTTCATGCTCCCTTTGCTCTCAGCCACAACTTTGGCTTTACCTGGTAGGGTGGCTCAAACCTTTATTCCTGAAGGATATGAACTCTTATGGTGGTCCTCTACTCTCTATATTACTGTGGTTCTATTAACTTCCACCAGTAAGATGTAATTGAGTGTCCTCAGAGGACACTCAATTGCACAGGAGCCCCTACACACTCAGTTCTAAGGTATCGTTCTAGGAGGTGTCTCAAGGTCTGCCCAGCTTCTCTAAGAATTCTACATGTTTCTACAACTTTCATGATTCCTTTCTTACTTAAGTTATCTAGAGTGGATTCTGTTGTTAGCACTAAAAAGCCTGATTCATATAGAAGAGTTTAGTATTTATGTGCAGAGAAGCAATTGCTTTTGACTCTCTCAGCCTCAGTTTCCTCATCTTTGAAAACTTTTAAGCACTGGTATAAAGATAAGGAATAAGCAAAGTGTCTCATACTTAGAAATTCTCACATCATGACTTCTTATTTCATCACCCCTAGTTTCCAAATATTGCTTCCTACCTGTATTATGGGCTGGGATTTGGCTCAGTTGGTAGAGTGCTGTGCTGCAGTCTCTGAGGTCCCGAGTTCAATTCTCAGCACCGCAAAAATGGGAGAAGGGCCTGACAATCCACTCCCAAGGCAATCCCGAAACAGTCAGCCATTGAAAACCCTATGAGGGTTGCTATGAGTCGAATACCGACTCGACGGCACCTAACAACAACAAACCTGTATTATGTAGCACCAGGGCTATTTTCCCTTGATACCCAGGCTCTGTGACCTCAGCTAAAAGGCTAAACTCCATTCTCCTCTTTAATTTGCTTGTTTAGTGGTGTGGTATATAAGAAACCCAAAGTGGCTATTTTCGGTGGTATATACTTTCCCTGATGGAAGCATTTCTCTCTTGGACATTGATGTTTCTAAGCCAGCAGAGTCTAAACCCACAGGAATGGAAAGCAAAAACTTTGCAAGTAGATGAAAAGCTGTAAAGTTTAAGTTACCACACTTTTTTATTTATCAGTTCCCAGACATACATTTTGGCAATTAGAGAAATACCATGATTTTACTGGTTAGAAGTACATACTGCATTTGGTAGAGCAACACCCATTTGACAAAGTGTCTCTTGGCTAGTATTGGAGATTTTAGAAGGCCATTTTACCATTCTATAAAGTTATCTGCTTCACAGTGAAAACTTGCACTAGTCTTACCATATATCCTATGAGCACCGGTTTATCAGAGCATTATTTTTGTTGTGAAATGAGCTCCTTCATAAAGACACCCTTGGGTGGAATACCATCATCATCTTTTAAGTATTTAGCATGTCCTCAAAGGATAGCATTCAGGGAAATCAAGTCCATATCCAGAATAAGTGTGTGTCTCAGTGAAGTCAAACCACAGTCTTTGTGTGATGAAAGGTGTCTTCCTATGTGGTCATCTATCCAGATGACAAACTGGTCTCTCTGGGTCCCAACACCAAACTGGAGGCTCTGAGTTGACTGCTGCCTTAGACAGGCTGGGCTCTCGGCTATGGTGGTAGGCAGATCAGCCTTGTGGGAAGTCTGTTGAGCACAGACCTAACCTCGATTCTTGCTTTCACAGCCACTGAGTTATAAAGTCAATGAGCAAGTCCTGGAATGCCTGGAAGCAGTCTTTCACATATGCTGAAGAGTTTCTGGCATCCCCATTTAGTAAAGGCCACTATTGTGTCCAGACATCAGGACACCAATGAGCAAACAATTAGTATACTTGAATATTTAAATTTAGAATCTCTGCTAAAGAAATATTTGTTAAAATCCTAGCTTTATCTAGAATGATCTATTATCCTCAGAATCCATTCTTATGAATATTTTATGGCTAAATAAGCACAATTTTACATTTCTGTTTTGATGCATAAGTGTTCCCTCCAGGGTTTGATTCTGTTGTTGGCCTTATGGGATAAGTGGGTGTGATTGAAGAAATAACAGGAAAATTGGCATCTCACTAAGGTTAACTATCACAGTCTTTATGCAAGGTGAGATCAACTTCATTAAACAGGAAGAAAGGCTTATTTCCACTCTCAAGAGTTTCCCAGGGGCATGCTCAATGTGTGTTTTAATACTTAGTTATTTCCCTTACTCTGAAAATCCTTTTCTTTCTCCTTCTTCTGCTTATTTGATTCTTATCTGTGTTCCCCAAAGCTGAGCTTCTCCATGTTGAAGAAGCCCAGCCCATTTTGATATTTCCCTTGTGTAGGGTCTTTCTGCAGTTTTCTATACCACTTGTATGAACTAAATTATGTTCCTTTTAGAAGTGTTGTGCACATGCATATTGTGTCAGCTCCCCAGCTTCTCTGGAGTAGGTACACGAGTATATGAAATGCTGAAATTGTAGTTTATTTTGTATTCACTAAGTGTATCCCACTAAAGATGATGCCTGTCTTCCAGCTTTGCCTTCACTAATCCTTTTGAGACATATGGATAAGCACTGGAGGGCTGGCAGCAGTAGGAGTTTCTGGGAGCAAGGAATGGGAGAGATGTTCACAGAGATGTTCACAGATGAACACAGAGATGTTCATGTGATTTCTCAACAAGTTCTGTTATCTGGGACAGTCTGTGATTTTACCTCACAGCCTGTAGCTCCTAGGCTCTCAAAGGATAATCTTGACAGTCATATGTAGAAAATGTACTTATATCTTTAGAGTCTGAATATTCTAGCTTAACTAGTTTGTTTAGCATATTGGAATTCTTATAAGATACCAGGTTTTGGATTGCACACCCTATTGGCACTAAGTTATTTGCAAACACTTATGAGCAGCATTACAAAATAGTTGCATTATTTTGCTTGGACCTGTAAATCTTTTTTTTTTTTTTTTTTTTTTTTTTTTTTTTTTTTTTTTTTTTTTTTTTTTTTGCGGTACTGGGTGTTGGACCCAGGGCCTCGCGCTTGCATACTCTGCAAGTGCTGGACCACTGAGCTGCACCCCCAGCCCATTTTTTACTTTTTGAGACAGGGTCTTGCTAAGTTATGCAGACTGCCTCTGGTGTCGAACTTGTGATCCTCCTGCTTCTGCTTCCCGAGCCACTGGGATTACAGGCGTGTTCTACCATGCCCGGCGGACCTGTAAATCTTGTATTATGTATACTCAGTTGTAAGCACACCTTCCTTATCTGTTTGTTCATTCACGTAACACATTTATTAAGTGCATACTGTATTTCAGATGCCTGCAGCTGTACCACTGTGGAATTGGATCCAGTTGGATCTCAGAAGCTAAGCAGGGTTGGGACTAGTTTAGTGCTTGATGGGAGACTTCCTGGTAACACTAGGTGTTATAGGCTTGGGAGAAGGACCCGGCAACCCACTCCCAAAAAACAATCAGCCATTGAAAACCCTATGAATAGCAGAGAAGCACGACAATAGTGTTTCATCTGTTGTATGTAGGGTTGCTATGAGTTGGACACCAACTCAATGGCACCTAACAAAAACAACAAATATTTCAGATACTATGCTACATGCTAGGACACATAGCCTTCACTTTCTTGCTAGGGAGGGTACTATATGCCAAATAATCTATCTCCTTTGAGTGCTAAATTAGGAAGTCTTGTCATTTACCTAGAGTACAGCAGGGGGCAGAGGGAGACCATCTTACAAAGTCATTTCTGGTAGCCTAGCATATCCCATATTATTGTTGTTGTTAGGTGCCCTTAAGTTGTGTCCGACTCCTAATGACCCTCACAGGGTTTTCAGTGGCTGATTGTTTGAGGATTGCTTTGGGAGTGGACTGCCATGTCTTTCTCCCATCCATGTAGCAGATTATAATTGTTACTTAGTTCTCGAAGGACCTAGAATTTGGTTTTGCATTCATACTCATTGTTTATTTTAATTTAGGTACCCCTGGTGTCAAAACTGGAAGAAAAGAAGTACAGAAAAGAAGTAAATATGTTTCTGGAATAGTTGCTGGAAGTGCTCATTAAATAAGTAGATTCTGCTCTGATTCTTGTCAATTGATTAAATGGACTTAATTTGATTTCATATTTTCTCTAAGTCTAAAATTTTGTTCAGGTGTTTAATTAAATTGAACTGCAGCCACATTTTTATTGTTGCTAAGAGAATGGATAAAGAAATGATCATTCCCCTTAGCTAATCTTGTCCCCATTTCAGCAGTAGTAGCCTCTCCTGCATTATGAGCCTTTGAGAGTAAATAAGAGATGTTTTTAGAAATGTAGAGTATGCATGTGTGTGTGTGTGTGCGTGCAATGTTGTTATGGCCACAAGGATGGTGCCAGCATAATATTTGAAAGGCCAGGAAAGAGGGAAGTCCCAGGGACATAGGTATTGAATTTTGGGCTGAGACTTAAGAGAATATTCTAATGTTGGACATTTTAATGATATGTTAGATGAGCTGGGTGCTTTAAAGCAACCAGTATTCACTTGCAGTATGAGAGCTAGATATTTGAATTTCCTTTGAAAAGGAAAAATCTGAGCTAGAGGGAGAAGTCACCTGAGCACGCATCTGTCAACCAGTCTCTTGTTTGCCTTTTTGTTAATATAAGAGTTCCTTCATGTCCTATTAATCTGTTCAGGAAAATCATAAGAACACTGTACCTGATCTTTGGCTGTTGTTTCCTAGAAAGCGAGTGGTGAGTAAATGTGGAAGGAAAGAGGACTAAGTCAATTTCTGGTAAATCAGAGTGCCAATTACTTCTTATGATTGCACTGAATTATTTATCTTCTCCACTACGTTCTAAGTTCTGTGGGACAAGGTCATGTTTATCTTGCTTAGCATTGACTTTCCTATGCCTACCATGTTTTTCACATACCTATGCTTTATGAGCATAAATGAGCTAGGTGCCACAGTGCAAGCCTATAATCCCAGCAACTTGGAAGGCTGAGGCAGGAGGATGGCAAGCTTGAAGCCAGAGGTAGCCTATGCAACTTGGTGAGACCCTGCCTTAAAACTAAAAAAGTAATTATAATTAAAAAATTGAGGCTGGGTACAGCTTAGTGGTAGAGCACTTGTTTAACCTGGACAAGGCCCAGTTTCAACCCCCAAGTACTGCAAAAACAAACAAAACCCCACAAATGACAGTCCTCCCTTTGGCTACATTAATTTTTTTAAAGTCTAAAAAAGATTAAGAAATGTGGATTGTCCCAGGCATGACTTATTTGATGTTTGTGTGTGTAGGAGATTTCCAATCATCTGTTCCTGGTCCCTCTGTGAATATAATGAAATGTGGAAGTCATAGGTAGGAGTAGCTAAAGAACTCCTGGAAATGCCTTTACACTTGACCATTCAATATTATAGATTCTTTGAATTAGAATAGATTGACTCTACCCTACCTATTCTGTTAAGGAATTCTACAATGTCCCTTGACCTATAGCCATGCCATGGTGGCACCCAAACCTGTCAGATCTCTGAAGCTAAGCAGGGTTGGGCCTGGTTAGTACTTGGGTGGGATACCACCTGGGAATACCATGTGCTGTAGGCTTGGGGGAAGGACCCAACAACCCACTCCCAAAAAACAATTATCCATTGAAAACCCTATGAATAGCAGAGAAGCACTAACAATAGTGTTGCCTGTTGCACATAGGGTTGCTATGAATCAGACATGGACTTGGTGGCACCTGACAACAACAGTGTCCTCAAAGAGTAGTGCATACTTTGTTGGAAACTTAAATCTTGAGGCAACCAGTCTATGACCAGATATGTTGTGTGATTTTTTCTCTTTAGAAGGAGTGGAGGAGATACTTTTAAAAATGCAGAAAAGGGCAGAAAATAATGTAATTACATTCATATGCTTGCTGCCTAAGAATGAACAAGTTTTAAGGTTTTGTCCTTTCTGGTAAGTACATTATTGGGAAATAACTCTTCACTGGCCTCTCACTTTTTTGTGTGTCTGTAAATGACATACTGATTGCCTCTTGTTCTGGACTATCTTTTCAAGGATACTTGTGTAGTAAACAACCTTGAGAGATAGTTTCCCTTCAGAGTAAAGGGCAGATGTGCTTACAACCTTAGAATATATATTACAACCTTGGAGTGAAGAGCATATATGCTCATTGGAAAATAATGATATTCCTAAGCACATGGTTCCTCTCCTTTAAACCACCTTGCTGAATATGCAACTGTTAAACCTATTTTTATTTTTTATTTTTTATTTTTTCCCTTTATTGGTAAATGTTGGTGGGGTACAGAGTAATACGTTTGCTTTTTCCATTATCCAACTATAGCATCCCATTCGGTTACACTTTTATTAAACTATGAGGTTTATGGAAGCTTTTGACTAATATGTAGTAAAACTTGTATGCATATTTGCAGTTTGTTCCCCTACTTTTTCCCATGTTGCATTGTTTACATTGAGATTATTGTCTCTCTTATTGTCCCTCTACATTGTTTCACCTTCCCGTTCCATCTCCCATAGTATTTGCTTACCTTTGTTAGTTCTCTCTCTCTCCTTCTTTTTACTCTATATATCATCCCTTCTTTGCTAAATTTAACTGTGCATTTTTATATATCAACTTGTGTATAGGTTTTTTTGTCCTTTATGTAACATTCAGCTCCCACATATGAGTGAGAACATATGTTATTTCTCTTTGAGCTTGTGTTCATTCACTTAAGATGTTATTCTCCAGTTCCATACATTTTGCTGCAAATGACATTATTTCATTTTTTATTACTGAATAATATTCCATTGTGTACATGTACTATAATTTTTTATTCCATTTTTCTGTTGATGGACATCTTGGTTGGTTCCATATCCTTGCTATTGTGAAGAGTGCTGTATTGACTATGGAGCTGCAGGTGTCTCTGTGGTATGATGACTTCTCTCCTTTTGGGTATATTCCCAGTAGTGATATAGCTGAGTCATATGGCAGCTCTATTTTTAGTTTTCCATTTTGATTTCCAACATGATTCAACCAATTTACAGTCCCACCAACAGTATAAGAGAGTTCCTTTCTCTCTACTTCCTCACCAGCATTTGTTATTATTTGTTTTATTGATCTTGGCCATTTTACTGGAGTTAGGTGGAATCTCAGAGTTGTTTTGATTTGCATTTCCCTAATGTCTAGGGATATTGAGCAATTTTTCATGTGCTTCTTAGCCTTACGATTTCTTTGTTTGAGAACTGTTGTGAATTGGGTTAGTTGTTGTCTTAGAATTTACTTTCTTGAGTTCTTTGTAAATTCTAGAATTTAGTCCTCTGTCATATGTGTAGGATGTGAAGATTTTCTCCCATTCAGTGGGCTCTTTCTTAACTCTGCTGATTGTTTCCTTTGCTGTACAGAAGCTTTTTAATTTCATGTAATCCCATTTGTCAATTCTGGGTGCAATTTCCCAAGCAACTGGAGTCTTGTTAAGGAGATGCCTTCATATGCATATGTGTTGGAGTGTGTTTCCTATCTTTCCGTCTAGTAATTTTCAGGTTTCTGGTTTTATGTTGAAGTGTTTTATCCATTTTGAGTTGACCCTTGTGCAAATTGAGAGGTACGAGTCTGTTTTCATTTTTCTGCAGATGGATATCCAAGTTTCCCTGCAGCATTTGTTGAAGAGGCTATCTTTTCTCCATTTTGTATCTTTAGTTACTTTGTCAAAGATCAGGTGGCTATAGTTGTGTGGGTGTATCTCTGGGTCTTCAATTCTGTTCCACTTGTCTTCAAGCCTATTTTTGTGCTAGTACCAAACTGTTTTTGCTACTATATCTCTGTGGTATAGTTTAAAGTCAGGAATTGTGACCCTGCCTGCACTGGTTTTGCAGCTTAAGATTGTTTTGGCTTTATGTGGTCTTTTGTGTTTCCATATGAATTTTTGGATTATTTTTTTCTATTTCTAGCAGGCCCGCTTTACATTGCCCTGTGGGAGGTGGAGCTTAGGAAATTGTTGCAAAAAAATGCTGATATCGAACAACTGCTATAGCTGTAAGTAATGAACTTTTTATTTTTTTTGTCTCTGACCCAGGAATTTTGTACCAGCATCTGTGAAATTATAGCACATGATTATTTATACTATTCCTCACCATAGAAAAAGGTGGAAATGGATTGCAATTCATTTTATGAAGCACGCATAATATTAATACTAAAATGTGATAAGGATACAAGGAGGAAGAAAGGTAGGCAATGTTACTTACAAATAGAAAATCCAAAATTCTAAATGAACTCAAGAAAAGTCCAATAGAAAAGTATAAAGAGAATATATGGAAATTTATTTCAGATGTGTAAAACAGTTTAAAAACTAGGACATTTATCCACACAATTTCCTATATTAACAAATTAAGATAGAAAAACTCTATTATTGCAATATGAGATAATAAAAGGTATTTCATAAAACTTAGCAACAATTACTAGTAAGAATTCCATGTAAAATAGGAGTAGAATATAAAATTTTAAATATAATAGACTGTGTTAAACTATGAAATATCAAAGCTATGTCTAAATCAGGAATAAGACAAGATTGCCTGCTATTACCATTATTTAATATTCTTTTGGGAGTTTAAAATAATGCAATAGGAAAATGTATAAAATATTAGAGGAAAAAAGTAGCTCTTTTTGCAGAAAATATAAGTACATATTTAGAATTTATTGATGTAAGTAAGAGTATGAAGAGAATTTGGTAAGATGATTGGATATGAGAAACAAAAGTCAATAGATTTTCTCTAAATAAGAGAAAAAAATTAAAATAAATTCCATTACTGAAAGTAACAAACCCCACAAAATATTTAGGAATAAATCTGATGAGAAGGGTAAAATATGTGCACAAAAAGACTATGGTAGCACTTGGGAGGAGGATCTCAAATTTGAGGCTACCCTGGGCTATAAGGAAGTTTGAGGCCAGCCTGGGCTACATAGTGAGACCTTGTGGGAGGGAAGGAGGACTATACAATTATGTACAGGGACATAGGGAAATACTGAATAAATTAAAATGTATGCCATGTTTCTGCAACATAAGATGTAATTTACAATGTCAATTCTTATAACCCATTGTTGTTGTTAGGTGCTGTCGAGTCTGGTCTGACTCATAGCAACTCTGTGTACAACATAAGGAAACATTCTCTGACACTGTGCCATGGCTGGCACAGTGCTTCTCTGCTATTCATAGAATTTTCAATGGTGGATTATTTTGGGAGTGGATTGCCAGGTGCTTCTCCCTAGCCTGCAATACCTGGTATTCCAAGGCAGCCTCTCATCCAAGGACTAACCTGGCCAACCATTTCTAGCTTCAAAGATCAGGCAGGATCAGATGCTGGGGTGCTATGGCTGCAGACTTATAACCCATATTAACATGCAAATATGATCTAATTTAATTTGAATCAAAATTACTATTTGTAGTGGCAAAATTATTATTTATCCATTAAGACAAAAATAAAGCTAAAATTCTAACTCATGCCTTATTAAAAATAAATTCCAGATGGAGTAAAGATATGAATCTAAAAAATGAAAAGATAATATAATATTAATGAAAGTTTAGCGTTTTCATGTTTCTCCTCATTGCTACCCCAAAGTAGTCACATAAAACTATAAGGTCTGGAGTAAGCATTTAATCACCACCCAAAGTATTTTTCTTCACAGATACTCTAGATTCCTAAAGCCCTGGTGAAGCCAGTCACCCAGAGGCAGTGTGGTGATACAGAAAGATCAGGGATGTGAGACTGACAGATAGAGGTCAGAATCTTTACATATTAATTTCTTCACACATCAGTCTTCTCTCAGTGAAATGGGTATACTAATATCTTTTGGAGATCTTACAAGAACTAAATTCACTCCTTCTTTGAAAAGGGCTTGCTGAGTGCCTGATATATTGTTGTTGTTGTTAGGTGCCGTCGAGTCGGTATCCGACTCATAGTGACCCTGAGTACAACAGGCGAAACACTATTGTCAGTACTTCTTTGCTGTTCATAGGGTTTTCAATGGCAGATTGATTTTTGGGAGGGGGTTGCCAGGTCCTTCTCCCAAGCCTACAGCTTCTGGTGTTCCCAGGCGGTCTCCCATCCAGGTACTAACCAGGCCCGACCCTGCTTAGCTTCAGAGATCTGACAGGATCAGATGCCACAGGGCTACAGCTGCAGGCCCTGACATATTAGATATTAAAAAAAAATGTTCATTTCCTTCCATCATTTTCAATTTTTGAGGATTTGAAAATGAATTAAATTTTGGTTGTTTGTGGAAGCCATCATTATAGCAATAGCCATTCTCTGTGCTTAAGAAGGAAGAAAACCAAATTTGTTGTCGTTGTTAGGTGCTGTCAGGATTTCAATTCTTTCGATTCAAGCTTCTTCCAGTAATCAGAGACCTTTTATACTGGCAAATGAAGCTGATGATTCTGCCTCTTACAGAAGAATATCAATAAACATGATCTCCTTTGAAGCAGACAAATTACAGGAACTACTAGTTCCACTGTGTTTCATAATCCTATGACAAACGCTGTCCAAGTTACCTACCTGGACCAGGAATCTTTCCTTACCAGGATCCCATGACAGTGCCTGAAGTTGGTAGTTTCCTTTCCTGGTTTTATTGCTTTGCTCATATGATTTGTTTGCATATTGGCCTGTTGTAAGCTTGGCTATCTCCTGGTTTGGTGGATTTTCCAGCCCTCCAGAGCCAGGCAAACTCCATGGAAGGTCCTGAGAGGCCTCTAGGGCTGGCCACTAACCGTTGACTCTCAGTTCTAGCAATAATGTGTCAGGCTGAAGGTTTATTTCTTTGGAACTTTTTCCTACTTTCTGACTCAGACTCCTCTGCTCATCCTAGAGAAGAATCTTTGCATTTTCCCAGGAGTACCACTGTCATCACTGACTTTGGGGTTCAGAGTTTGCCTTGGGCCAGAGGAGCACCTTCATACCTGCTTGTGCCTTGGCCCTCCTGGGTGACTTTCCCTTCTCCCTGTTGTGAGCCTGTGCCTACTAAAGAGTTGTTGTCTTGTTTCCCTGTGTCTTTGTGAAAGCCTATTCTGGTGGAAGGAACAGGTATTCTAAGCCCCACCCCACTCCCAGTTTAAGCAAAGCAAGGTTTATTATAAGTCCAGGGACACTCTATAGATCTCAAGGACCGGATAAAGATCAGTAGACTGAATGTGCCACTGGATGTTAGGAATTGGGATTGCCTTCCTTTCTGAGGCCCAGATGATCTCTCATTTCCTTTTCTTTGTCTTTTGCTCAGATGGCTTCTATTGATTGAAATGGACCAATATGGCTGTCCCAGCTCTGATTCCACATAATGTTTCTGCTCAATCACTTTATTTGCATGATTTATTATCTCTGTGACAGTGCAAATAGTAGAGGCTTGGTGGCCTGTCAGCCAACTGATTGACAGATTTGAGTCAGTGTCAACCTCTGGTCCAGTTATCTTTGCCTGGAGGGCAAGGTCAGCTTTTAGGCATTGGCTGTGGGCCAGAGGAGGCTCTCTGAGAAGAGTGCTAGCCTGGTCAAGTCAGCTGCTCAGGAACTAGTGAGATCTCACTTCTAGCTCTTTGCATGTATGTAAACCTTGACAGTTTATAAGGCATTTTTATATACTCTTATTTTATTTGCTTGCTTGCTGGATTCATTCATTTAACATTTGTTGAGCATATCTTCAGCCAAGTACTAGAGTAGGAATACTATACTGGGCCTCAAGTTCAGGTAGGACTGTGTTGTCCTCAAGGCAATTCTATCAGGAGTAGGGGCACAGGTTTAACCAATAGCAGGGAAGATGATATAAGCGCAGTGATAGAGAAAGTTAGTCTGCTGTGGACAGATACAGAAGGATATAACTTGGGCTTGGGAGTGATGGGAACAAGTCAGGTAGCTTATTTGGTACCTTGGCTGTGTTTTCATGTCGAGAAATCAGGAAGTTGGCGAGCAGGTAAAAATTGCTAAGATAACTCAGACTTGGAGGAGTTAGATGATTTGCCTGTTACCACAGAGCACTGGAACTAGGACTGGGGTCCAGATCCAGTATTTACACATTTCATATGAGTTACAAAGCCCCTCCTGTCCTGGGTTTACTTTTATGATGCAGGAGTAGGAATCATCAGATTTGTGGAGTGCTTACAAACTTGGCTTGGTCACCTCCTTGCTACCTGCTGTGGTTACATCCTGTGCAGATCCTAAAGCTATCAAGGCCAGGGTGTTGGGGCAGGATGTGAACAGGAAAGAGGAGAAAGAAGTGGAAGAGGAGTTGGGGAACCTGTCATCACTTTGCCTGGGTGGGAGAGGTTGGGGCTCAGAATTTAAGTCGGGAGATGTCTGACTTACAGATAGCAGGGGTAGCCAGGAATAGCTGCACACATATGTAAATCTCAACTACTGGGAAGGCTGCAGCAGGAGTATCACTTCAGCTTCAGGAGTTCAAGACCAACCTGGGCAACATAGTAAGACCCTGTCTCAAAAACAAAAGCAATAATGAAAAATCAAAGCAAAAGAAAATAAAAAAATCCATCCAGGCATGATGGTGCACACCTATAATCCTAGTGCTCCAGAGGCCAACGCAGGAGGATCATGAGTTTGGTGCTAGCCTGTGCTATGTACAACACCCTGGCTCAGAAAACCAGAAGCTTAGGATACTGCCTAGTGTAGAGAGCTTGCCCAGGTTACATAAGGCCCTGTGTTTGAAGGCCCTAGCACTACAAAAAATAAAAATAAGATAAAAGAAAGAATATTTAAGACAAAACATAAAACCAACAAGGCAGATGGCAGCAGTGGACAGAGGAAGAGGAATCAGACCGTCTCTGTGCCCCTAACAGGATTCTGAGGTAGAACTTGCAGTACTGGAAATCCCTGCCCAGTGTAGGCTCAGCTGTGTGGACTTCACTGGATGCCTGTGTCTCAGTAGGTCATAGAACCATCCCTGGGAGTGACATGAATTTGGCTTAGGAAGGGTTTTGGGAGAAATTCAGGGCAAGAGGAGGTTTCACTGTCCTTTCTCTTTACCCATCTACCTTCCTCATGGTTGTCTTCCCTCTTGAACCACATCCCTCCTTTCAGTTGCAAAATAAGAGATGGGGGCCAAGTCATGTGGGCCAAAGTCACAGAGAACCACAGTTTTAAGAGTGTGCATTTACACCATTTCCTGTCATTAGGAGAATGATAGCTTCCTTGAGACTTGATCACATTTCTTGCTCTCCTCTCATTTTTCTTTAACCATGAGATCATCTGGATCTTTTCAGTTATGAAAGAAATATGATAGAAGTGCAGACAGTTCCTCTTTACTAGAAGGAGATCAACACCAGACATGATCCATGGCAGCTGATGCTAGACCTTTGTGCTGTAGAAGCCACAGGTGGGACCCAAAGAGGATGTGCCAACTACTGACTGCTGGAGTCATTAGCAATTTTTGTTTTTTAAAATAAGCTGGAAATATGAATCGAAAAAATTTAGCATAAAATTGTCACACACTCTTTTAAAAATTAGAAAGAACAAACAAAACAGCACTTCGCCAGAAGACAAGTCAGTTTATAATTTCTGGGCTACCTATTCTCAAAAAAAATCCTTCCCAGGCACTTCATTACTGGGTGTTCTTCCTGAAAACCTACAACTCTAGCCTAACTGTGAGAATGTCAGACCAACCCAAACTGAGGGACATCTTACAAAATATCTGACCAGTACCCTACAAAATTGTGAAGATAATAAGTGGGGAAAGACTGAAAAAAAAATCACTGATCTGAGGATTAAGGAGACATGATAAATAAATGCAGTGTGGGATCCTGGATGTGATCCTGGGACATTAGTGGAAAACTTGGTGGAATCTGAGTAACATCTGGGTTTAGTTGCTGGTGCTGTACCAGTGTCTTATTTCTTTATTTTGACAAATACAATGTGGCAAACATGTTAACATTAGTGGGAACTGAGTAAAAGCTATATGAGAATTCTCTGTACTCTATTTACAACTTTTCTGCAACTCTCAAACTATTTGAAAATCAAAAGTTTATTAAGAAGAAAAAGTCCCTGCCAAGCCTGAGATAACCTTTGGTTGTTATGGTCTAAAAATTAAGCCAAGTTTCTAGTGTCAAAACAAATGCCATATTATTGATATTTATTCCAACCTGTGAAGCATCTATCACACAGTGACAGTCATTTCCTGTGGATCAAATGGTACCAAAGACTTCAGAAGTGAGTGTGTGGATTAGCTCAGAGCATGTGGGTGGACATGCAATTGTCCTGTGCACAACAGCACATCCTCCCTATTAGTGAACAGTGGTCTGTGTAATACTCTACCACTCTGACTGCTGTACAGGGGCTGGAGTCAGTTTGAAATCCTTAGACAGAATTTAGGTGCAGCCCAAAGACTGACATTTTGCCTAGGGGTATGTGGTTTGATCTGCCAGGTTGTGCCTTTGGGCTTTATGTGGCAGGATCCAAGAAGAGTCCTTTCCTTCCTAAGGAAACATTCCCAGTTCAGGAGAGTTGGTGAGGCAGAAAGGGCTGAAGGGAGCCTATTAGAGGAAGGAAAGGGCCAGGGCGAGAATAAGATCCCTTTCCATCTATTTCCCTTTCTCTGAAGAAGTTAAGTTTCTTCAAATTGGTGTTGCTTTCAACTCCACATGGATTATATACCTCTGCAGGATTCCCAAGCAATTATTCCTCCTTTCAAGGCAGAGCTTCTCCTTTTAGGACCCAATCAAGCAACCACAAATCAAAGATAGCTTGGACTCATTCCACTAATCACATAGAAAGCCATTAGCTGAAGTTGTTTGAAAAGGGAAATGGCTCAGATATCTCTGGTCTCATAAGAAAAGCTTCTGTAATGTCAGATTGTGGCTTCCAAACGGCTCAGTGGAGTCAAGCATCACATTTCCCATAATGAGAGGTTATTTATTACCAAGAAAACCAACTTACTCTCTCTTGCTCACTTGCACAAGATAAGATGAAGAGTCCTTTCAAGTTGAATTAAGTCTAAAAGGAAAAGCCATGCAGGTGTTCCCAGCTAATGCCTGGTTTTTGGCTCTGGTTATATAGGGATGGAGGATAGATGGCATTCTCTGCAGGTGTTCTGAGGGTTCTGCAAGGCTCTCCTTACCCCAATATTTAATTCTTGACATTGTACTCACTAGGAACATTCCTTTTGGTTAACACACCATTTCTGAGGGTTGTTGTTAGGGACTCTACATACATAGCTACCCTACGTCGAGCAGAATGAAACCCTCCCTGACACTGTTTGTGTTTAAGCCCATTGTTGCAGCCATCTAGTTTAGGGTCTGTTTTTGGTTGATCTGCCACTCTCCAAAACATGATGTCCTTCTCCAGGAATTGGTCCCTCCTGACAACATGGCCAAGATACATAAGACTCGGTTTAGCCATCCCTGCTTCCAAGGAGTGCTCTGGTTGCACTTCTTCTAGGACAGATCTGTTGATTTTTTTTGCAGTCCATGGCATATTCAATATTTGTCTCCATCACCATAATTCAAAATCATCAATTCTTCTTCTGTCTCCCTTATTCAATGTCCAGCTCCCACAAACATATGATGCAACTGAAAATACCAAGGCACAGGTCAGGCATGCCTTTGTCTTCAATGTGACATCTTTACTTTTCAACTATTTAAAGAGGTCTTTTATAACAGCTTTTCCCAATGCAATGTGTCTTCTGATTTCTTGACTGCTGCATCTGTGGGTGTTGATTGTAGAACCAAAAGCAAAATCTTGGACAACCTCAATCTTTTCTCCATTTATCATGAAATTGCTTACTGACACAGTTGTAAGGATATTCATTTTTTGATGCCGTGGTACAATCCATACTGAAGGCTGTATTCTTTGATCTTCATCAGTAAATGCTTCAAATCTTCAGTTTCAGCAGGCACATTTCCAAGAGAGTCTGCTGAAATGTTAAGAGCCTGTGCCATTCACCAACATCAAGTGAATAGAAAACGCTCTCTCTTTGGGGAACTACTCTCTCTAGTCCCTTTCCTTGTGATTCTGAGGGACTGCATCCCAGAACTCTGTGCTCTTGGCTATAGGGTGGGCATGCACCATCCCTTTGTCTATAGTGATTAATTCAGGGATTGTATGTGACAGAATCTGGGCCAATCAGAGGACTTCCCTAGGATTGTTCTCAGAAGAGCTGGTAGTGAAGGCATTTTGTCTCAAGGAGGTTGGAGGGATGGAAATCTAGGGCTGCCAGAGGCTCTTTTCCATCATGGATGACTAGTGTCATCTACTGGAGTAAATGAGAGAGGAGAGACAGAGAAAGAGGGGTCCTCATGGCAGTGAGATCCAGTGCTAGGTACTGAGAGCCCAGCTGTGTACATGGATGCTTCAGCATCTCAATACGTCCTCAGTTTTATTAAGCTTGTTTGTGTTGAGCTTTTACCACTAGCCAGAAAGGATATTCTACTTACCACAGTCATCAATGTGCCAGACCCCTACTGCTTTCCATACTCACCCTTTTGGACTGGCAGGAGAAAGCCTCCCTGCTGGCTGGCCTTTGATGCATTTAGAGGCCTTGACTGCCCCCATATCTGGGTTCAGGTCTGTTAGGGGCCTCTGCTTGTCAGGAATGGAAGTGAGATAAAGGAAGAGTAAAATGCAAACATCTTCTTCCGTGGTAGAAGAGAAACCTGAGAGTTGTAGAATAGACTGTTCTTACTGAATATTGTGTTTGGTTGTTTGGCTTTTCAATAAGCTTGTTTTGAACAGAGGGCTCTGAAGCTAAATTTTTTTTTTTTTCAATTTACTAGCTTTTAAGAACTTTGCCTCTTCCTCAGGTCTAGCCTTCATTACTCCACTTTCCTGGTCACCTGGCATTGGTACTTGTAATGGGGAGGCCCCGGAGCTGGGTATGTTTAGGAGGGGCTGGCTCAGCCAACAGTGTGGACAGGCAGGGGTCATGTGGGTTGAAAATGGGACTCAGCTCACACTGAAGACTCACAGTGGCCTTTGTCCCCTGTATCCCACTTCTGCAGGCCCATGCTAAGATAAGCCTGGGAATAAATCAGTGTTGTGGGAGTTTCTGCCCTAGTTAGCTACCTGCTCCTTCTTTGATGCTCCACCCAAGTCAGAAGGGTACGTGTGGGTAGGCAAGTGGCCTGTGAGTCTGAGCTCAGCAAGGAAGGCAGCTGACTGCTGAGCTCAGGTACTCCAGGGCCGTGGGATCTGGGGGGCTCGCTGGGAGTGTGGTAGGGTGTCATGTTGGAGCAGAAGCACGTGGGGATGTGAATAATAAACTCCTTCATGCCTCTAAAAGCTCTCAGAGCCCCATTTTTAATTATAAATAACCCTAGGATTTGTTCAAAACTAGTCACAGCCCATAGTGCCCTCCAGCTAGGCAGGGCAGCCCATTTGATCTCTTAGATTACAAGCTCCTGATTCCCATCTTTACCAGAGGAGTTCTAGAGACAGAACTGAAAGGTATTCATCCAACTGAAATCAAAGTTACAAACCCTTTTCCCTCTGGATTTTGGTGCGAGTATGTTAGTAAGGAATGGTATGTTTGCAGTGGAGAACTTTCCATTTATACAGCAGTTATTTTTGGACCAACTAATGTATACCTGCACACCAATCCAGCACCAGGCATTTGGGTAGAAGAGGAGGCATGGAGAAAAAATGTCATGGCTTTTGAGTAGCAGTTGATTGGGGAAGGCAAGCACAAGCATCGATAAGATGCTAGAATTGAGACACTGTTCACATGCTCCAGAAAGAGCTGCAGGGCAATGAAGAGGCCCTGTAGAGTTGCCTGTGTGCTGATCCTTATAAGGACAATGTCCTTGGTGTTGTTAGGTGCCATTGAGTCTGGTCTGACTCATAGCGGCCCTATCTACAACAGAATGAAACACACCTGACACTCTCCTGTGCCTGGCACTATTATCAGTGTTTCTCTGCTATTCATGGGGTTTTCAATGGCTAATTGTTTTGGGAGTGGGCAGCTGGGTCCTTCTCCCAAGCCTACTGTACCTGATATTTCCATGTGGTCTCCCATCCAAGTACTAACCAGGCCCCATCATGTGTAGCTTCTGAGATATGATGAGATCAGACACCAGGGTAGTATGGCTGTAGACCATAAGGGCAACAGGTTAACTAAACAGGAAGACTGAATTCAGAGTCCTGGCAAGAAAGCTTAGGAAGCAAATGAAACCAAAGTCCAGCACAAAGGAGCCAGTGGGAAAGAAGAATCCTATGGAAGCAAAGGATCAGTTGGGAGGGCTGTGTGTGAAGGAGGGACACTGCAGGGGCTGAGGATCAGGGGGTAGCCTCTGGCTCCTGTAGCTTACCCACAGCAAGGAATCCAGAGAGTGGGGATTTTTTGGTTAAAACCTACTGCGAATGATGGTCTGGAAGGCAGTTCCTTTACAAAACTTGGGCAGCCTGACAGCTGGGGAGGGTGGCACCTCTCTCTTAGTCATGGTTCCAATTTGCTGTACCACTCCACAGTCAGCTATGTCTTGTGCTGAAGACTCCTTGATTCTAAAAGAAATATTTTCCAGGCAGTAAGACGTCTCAGAAAATGTATCATTCAAAGAAAATGTTCTTCAAAAATTGTAATGTAGTTAGAAGGAAGACAGGGTGGAGCTCAAAGTCATGTTTGTGTACACGATGTCCTTTCACAGCTGCACACATTGCTTTTTTGTGCTTTGGGAATGACCTGGGCTGTAGGTGAAGATAAAGTGATCTCACTGTATTTTGAGGAAAAGAGTCTATTTTCTTCTGACTTCCTTGTATTTTCTGCTTTTGGCCAATATCCATCTATATCTGCAAAGATGTTTCTGGTTTCATGCCCTTTGTTGAATCCGGCTTGATTTTCTGGCAGTTCCCTGTCAATATATTGCTATAGTCACTTTTGAATTATCATTAACAAAATTTTACCTGTGTGAGATATTAATGATATTGTTCGGTAATTTCTGCATTCAGTTGGATCCTCTTCCTTGGCAATAGGTACAAATATGGATCTCTTCCAGCCAGTTGGCCAGGTAGCTGTTTTTCAAATCTCTTTGCATAAATAAATGAGCACCTCCAGTGCTGCATCTGTTTGTTGAAACATCTCAATTGGTATTCCATCAATTCCTGAAGCCTTGTGTTTCGCCAATTCCTTCAAGGCAGCTTCCACTTCTTCCTTCAGTACCCTTGGTTCCTGATCATATGCAACCTCTTGAAATGGTTGATCATCCACCAGTTCTTTTTGGTATAGTATTTTACATATAAACAAAATAATTTTCTACAAATTGGCAAAATACACTGAGTTTTCCAAGAATGCAAGTACCTTGTAAATTAATGCACTGTTTTATCTTTAAGCAATAGTATCCTGACTTTTTTTAATTTGATTTACGTGCAAATTGAGAACTACAAATTTTTGCTTTTCACTTAAAACCATTTTTCTTTTCAGTTAAAATTTTCTTTTCTCATCACAGATCCAGGAGGAATACGACTGTGGAGTGGAAATATTTAATGTACATTTTGAATAATATCTTGAGTATTTGTTTATAAGGCAAGAGTTATGATTAGTTAATAGACCTTATGCCTCAAAATGTTGGCACCTTACACCTGAATTTCTCAAACAGTAGATCCCAAATTGATCCCAAATTCTCTAAAAAGGTTTAAATTTTGTGTTTCTGTTCTGACAGCAATCTAAAAGAATTTAAACTCTGCATTATGCAGGATACCATCTTCTAATGATTATGATCATGCTTGTGTTTGCAGATTTGCTTATGATCATCTTGGGGACGATAGCACTGATTTAATTGCCACAGAGGGGGACTTAACTTTCAGGTTCTGGGAAAATTAATTTATATGAAATAACCTATTTCTTTAAGAAACACACAGATGAGATAGACCTTACTCTACTTCTCAGTCTAATTGTTGTGCTCTACATAGAAGAGATAGTGGATATTTCTTGGCTATCACCAGTTTAAACTTTGCTCACCATAGAGTACAGGATAATTATTACAGGATAATTGAAAACAGCACTTTATTGAAGCCCAGGGATAAATAGTTCCTTGATGGAATTGTGCTTAGACACATACATCTGTCACCTCTCCACATACTTCCTTTTCCCTTTTTATGGTTTTGATAGCAAAGCTTTCTCAGTGGCAGGAGGCAGAGTCCAGGCCAGCAACCTTACATCTTCATAAGTAGGAAGCAGAGAAAACATGCACTCACAGGTCTGGGAGAAAAACTTCCCCAGTGACTCACTTCTGCCAAGCTAGACCTGCCTTCCAAAGTTCTACAACCTCCCAGGAGAGTGCCACTAGCTGGGAATCAAATGGCATAGCCTTTGGGGCCATTTTAGATCCAAACTATAACATTTACATCAGATGAGTCAATGGTATTATCCATAGAGCACATTATATAATATTGTTTGCTTGTAAATATATCAATTTTATTATTTTTCTGTGAATATGACTTATGCATGTTTATGTCTCCTTTTTCATGATAATTTGGAAGGTTTTTTTGGAGCAAGTCTCAAATTTATAATGTTTTGATTTTGAAATCCAAGTTCTGCTACTTGGAAACTAAGTGAAGTTGGCCAAGTTACTAAAATTGGTTAAATTTAGTTTTTTTTAGTTTTTTCTTTGATTAAAAATATATGAATAATATTACCTAATTGAAGATTGAATGAGATACTTTATATGAAGACCTTCTCAAAGTGCCTGGCATGTGGGAAGTGCTCAATAAATATTATTATTGTTGTTTTTTACAACTTATAAAAATCTCTCATAGCCTGTTTTCTGGTAAGCACTAACTAGATTACTGTTATCCTGAAATAAAATATTTATGTTTCATTTGCTATTAGCCTTAGTGTAAAATTATAATTCCTAAGCTTTGCACAGTTCTTGGGAAAGTCATTTGCACCTCATCACATTTTATTTGGTGAGTATTACTGTTCCCATTTCCAGGTGAGATGATGTGCCAGTAAGGCAGATGACTTGCCCAAAGTGATCTTAGTAGGTCTGACCAGGACACAGTGCTTTGGAATTCATGACCATTTGGAATGCTCTTTCCACTTCCCAACTTGATGTCTGGTATTTTTGAAAAATAAAATCCTGTAAAGTTTATGTTATATTTTGCAAAACATGAAGGGATTTTTCTGAAGAACTATGAATGAAGTAGATTAATGTAGTTTAGGAGCCAGCTGCTTTATATCCTTTATAATGCCCAAAGGAGCTAAGCACAGATGGGGAGCAAGACAAAGCCCTGGATGAACTGCTTGACATGAGCTCCCCAAGTCTTAGAAACCCTGCCCTCTTGCTTGCTACTTGTGGTGCCAGGTCCACCAAAGCACAGCTGCCTTTGCATATGCTGGTGCTCTATGAATGTCTGGGTGTCTTTTCCTGTGAGATCAGACCTTAAAGGCAGACCATCTTGATCAGCCACATGGAAAACCAGGCACAGAAGTTGCGGCCCAAGTGTTCTGGGAATAAAAAACTCAAGTTAACAAAAACAAAAAGCAAATGCAAAGCCTATGCTTTTTCTGTGTATGGGGACTTACATACACAAGTAAAATTTGCTTCATAGCCAGGGAGCCAATGCCCCATGGAGGGCCCAGTAGAGGGAGTAAAAGTTGGACCAGGGTGAATCTTTGTAGAGAGAAGAGGACATTAGCTGACTGAGAATTGAGCCTGTAGCAGATGCTCCCCCAACCAGGCACCAGAAGTCTCCACTGGGAAGAAAATATTTCCTCTTGGCTGCCCACAGTCTTTTCTGCATGTGGTAAGGCAGCCTGGGCTAAGGCCTGGTGACCAGCCTAGGTGGGTCTCTTTCTGCTCTTGGCATCATGGGGCTGTGGGAAACCATGCCAGTGCTTCCACTGTAGTGAGCAGTGCCCTCTCCATAGACCCTGGGCAGGACCTACACAAAGCAGAACTTGAACATAAGCTCCTGGCTTTTCACACAACCTGCAGGACAGCAGAGCTTCTTCAGGGGAGAGAAGGGGCCTGTTTCCAGACCACTTGCCAAATGCCACCATGAAAGCCTCCAGCCATCAGGCTTCTTAGTGCAGAAGCAGCCCATTTTCTTGTCTCATTAGCTTATGGGCTGCTACAAATAAAATTTAGGAATATAGCTATTGAGAAGTGTATAGCATTTGCTGAAGAAAATAAACATTTCTGAGGGATATAAAAGAAGATTTAAGTAAAAGGAGAGATATATTATGGTCTGTGTAGGAAGACTTTGTATTCTTAGTCTGTTAACTCAATGTGCTCAAGAAAGCATTGAGGTGGAACCAAAGGCCTTGGCTGCTGCCAGCTGTGCACAGGAAAATTGGGCCACACCGAGCCACTCGCACCCAGCAGCAACGTGGGGAGGCCAGCTCTGTGTCTCTGTGTTTTGAGCCTTTGCTGCACATTCTTCCAGAGACTAGATGCACAAAGAGCCAGTTATGAATTCCCTGCCATCAAGGCCCCAGCTCAGCCTCATAGTGATAGGGAAGGTCTAGGAAAAACAGAGGAGTTAGAACAACCATATCTGAGGGCGCTGTTTTACCAGTATTGTCAGGGACTTGGGAAACTTGAGGTGCAGGGAAGCTGCCAATGAAGTGAGATGGAAACCATGGCCTTGCCAAGAACTTACTAGCACAATGCAAGAACCGCTGGCCTATTATGCAGATATAATAGAAGAGAAAGTGCTTCCACAGCTCATTCCACAGCTAAACCACACATTCTGGCCACTCCTTGCCTCAGAGGCAACAAAGACTCATTCACAGGCCTTGGCTCCTTTCCCCTGGATTCTGCACCTTTCGCTAAAGAAGCCAGTCGTGGGAGACTGGCCTGCTGGGACCAGCTGGAAAGTCCAGCCCGCTGCCACAGGGCTCTGTACTATTTCTTCCCATAGATCTCTCCTCCCATGTACCCAAACATGAATTCCAGCAGTGCCTGTTAAGGACATGGCTGCTAGTGTCAGTCTTCTGTCTTGCCTCCAGGGAGTTTTGTTTTGAAATCACTAAGCCAGGAAATAGAAATACTATTTTGGAGACACCTTGTGATTAAGCCAACAAGAATTCCCTAATATTCTGTAAGCAAACACATTGTGAGGGCCAACAAACTATTAGGCCCTGTGCCAAGTCTTGGAGACATAAAGATAATGAAGAAGGAAACCAGGCTCTGTGGCACCTGCCTATAATCCCAGAGATTTAGGAGGCTGAGGCAGGAGGATTGTGAGTTCGAGACCAGAGGCAGCCTGTATAACTTAATGAGCCACTGTCTCCAAATGAAAAGTAAAAAGGGGTTGAAGGTGCAGCTCAGTTGTGGAGTGCTTGCCCAGCATGTGAGGCCCTGGATTCAACCTCTAGAACAAAAAAAAAAAAAAAAAAAAAAAAAGGCTGAAGTCTTTTATCATCATCATCATCATCATCATCATCATCATCATCATCATCATCATCTACCAGACCAAAGAACACAGCCTTGGGACTAGGTGTAAGGAAAGACAAGTTGGCTGACCTGGGTTTGGCTCCTGGCTCACCAGGTGCTCATGGAACTGTCACCCCTGAACCTCAGTTTCCTTATCTATTTAGTAAAGTGTGTAGACAGCCTGGCTGCCTGAATGGCTTCTATCATTCTGTGTGGGTGAGTCTGTGAGCAGGGGCAGAACCATGAGTAACTGGAAGAATCTTTGTGCTCTGAGAAAAGCCTGGGCACCTGATTTTCTCTTTTCTTTTTCTTTTGTCTTAGTTGATACATACCAAAAAATTATGAGAATCACACAGTTACGTGGAACCCAGCAATGACAAGCACACTTGTGAGTCTTACTTACAAACACATGATCAATACCATTACTTTAGCTGGTGGCTGCTCTCCTATTCCATCCCCTGAAGACCCCTGGAGATTATCAGCATTCTGAATTTTATTTTGGTAAATCTTTGGCTTTAAAAAATAATTTAACATACATGTTATGACATTAAATAATGTATTATTTAATTTTGCTCACTTTATCAAAATGATATTTTACTATATGCAGCCTTTTAGCTTGCTTTTTTCACTCAATACTTTATTTCTATGATTCACACAAGCAGCATGTAGTTCATTATTTTCACTACTATATATAACACTTTATTGTCCGAGTAGGTATAAATAATTGTTGATTCTTTCTCAGGACACTTGTTTTCAGTTGTTATTACAGTGTCTCTATGAACATTCCTATACATAAATCCCATGTGAGAGTTTCTCGGGGCCTTATACTTAACAGTAGAATCACATAAATCTTATATATATGTGCAAGAGTTTCTTTAGGGTAGAATTGCTAGACTATAAAATGTGTGACTATTCACCTTATTTCTTCCAAAATGTTTTTTTTTTTTTTTTTTTTTTTTACCAATTTAGAATCCTATAAAGAGAGTACAGAAATTCCAGCTTATGCATAATCTTGCTAAGTCTTCAACAGTATTAGACTTCTTAAGTTTTACCAGTCTGGTGAGTGAAGAGTAGAATATCATTGGTATCTTAATTATTCTCTCTCTCGCTGATGGCTAATGAGGTTGAGCAGTCTGCAGCCATAGCACCCTGACATCTGATCCTGCCTGATCTTGGAAGCTAAGCAGGGTTGGCCTGGTTAGTCCTTGGATGGGAGATCACCTGGGAATACAAGGTGCTACAGGCTAGGGAAAAGTACCTGGCAACCCACTCCCCATCTAATCCACCATTGAAAACCCTATGAATAGGGTCACTGCAGAGAAGCAGTGACAATAGTGCTGGTTATGGCATACTGTTGGAGAGTGCTTTGTCTGTTGTACATAGGACAGCTATAAGTGAGACCTGACTTGACAGCACCTAACAACAACTACAACATACTTTTATGCATTTACAGAATTTGTGTTTCTTGCTCTGTGAACCATCTGTTCTTTTCTTCTGCCCATTTTCCTGCTGGTTAGTTTGGCTTTGTACTTATTAACTTTTTTGCTGGACTTTAAGAGATTTAAAAAACATTGATCCTCTTCATGCAAGTCTTATTGGTTGTAATTATTGTAAATATCTTTTCCTGGTTTGTGGCTTTTCTGATCACTTTTTTCATGGAGTCTATTGTTAAACAGAAGTTCTTAATTTGAATGAGGCCAATTTTATTCTTTTTGTTTGTAGTTAGCGCTTTTGTGTATTATTTAAGAATCCCTTACACCCTGAGGTTCTACAGATCCTCTCCTATATGGTCTT
>VMDO01022697.1:0-33004 GCA_007922755.1 Pedetes capensis | reverse complement strand
GATTAATTTTGACATGCTTTTCGTTGTGACAATTTTCATATATGCAATTTGATAAGCATTATTCATATAGGTTACCCCTTACCCTCCTCTATGTTTCCCCCCTCCCCCCTTCCTATCTAAGTTTCCCATCCAAGTCTTCTCTATCTTTTACTATATAGTATTTTTCTATATGTCCTTGGGTTCCATTTCTGTTTAAGATTCTTGATATAATGTTTGACCTTTTTTTAAGGAATCTTACGTTACAAAAGCCTTCTCTTTGGGCAGAATCCTTTTAAATAGCTAAACCAATATCCTTTCTCCCATTGTGGATTGAAAGTATGACTGAGTTGAATAAAAATGTGTGCTTTCTCACAGTCTTTGACTGTATCCAAATTATGAACCTGATCTGGGAAAGCTCTGTTATGAATATGCTGTGTTTTCTTGCCAGAGCCTTACAACACCCCTAGACCACACAGTATTTTAAAACTACAATGTCCCCAAAACTATCTGAAGGAATGGCTTTGTTCAAGAGTGTTCATTCTGTTCTAATATAATGGGGTGGAGATATCCAAGCTCTAGATGTTCACTAAAGAAAATCTTTTCTGGTCCAACAGAATACTGTATTTGTCCATTTTCTTATTGCTTTTGCATTTCTGTGTGGTACCTCTGGATTTATAGATGTTAAACTGTGTGTTCTGGATTTCTTAGATTGGTCGCTTGGTTATAGGACAGAATGGAATCCTTTCTACCCCTGCTGTGTCCTGCATCATTAGAAAAATCAAAGCCATTGGTGGAATCATTCTGACAGCCAGCCACAACCCAGGAGGGCCCAATGGAGATTTTGGAATCAAATTCAATATTTCTAATGGAGGTGAGTTTGCTGTTGTCTTGAGATCAGGTGATTGATTATATATTCAGTTGGATACACCAATACCTGAAGCCTTTGAAGGCCAGAGCTCTTGTTCTCATCCTTTGCAACACATGTCTTTGCTTCCTTTTGGCAACAGTAAAATGCCATTAATGCCATTAATGAATCATCACTAACATGATACTTTCTTTTAGAAAAATCTTGATACTTTGTGGCCTGAGAGATGTGTTAGGGACCAGGAATTGCTCAGCTTTGGGCTTTTTGTATTTCATGTGAACTGCACAAAATGACCCACTGTTTGCTGTTTTATTTCTAGGTCCTGCTCCAGAAGCAATCACTGATAAAATTTTCCAAATCAGCAAGACAATTGAAGAATATGCAATTTGCCCTGACCTGAAAGTAGATCTTGGTGTGCTGGGAAAGCAGCAGTTTGACTTGGAAAACAAGTTCAAGCCCTTCACAGGCATGTTTACTTTCTTCCTCTTCCTGCTCACTCCTGTTTCCAACTTGAGCGATTTTCTTTTCAAGATTTTATTGAAGTAGGTCTTCAGCTCTGGAAAGATAATGGTCAGTGAGCTTTGCATGTATGAATTAGTTAATGAATCTGGAATTAGGTTTGGGAGTCTAGAGACCTGGGCTTTCTAGGTCCTGCTGGTGATAAGCTTTGTGACATTGGATAACTCCTTTCCAACTTTCCAGCCCAGACCTCAGTTTCCACACTGATAAACCAAAAGGACTTGACTAGAAAACCTGTAAGATGATATTCATAGCTAACTTCTTTTGAGTTCTTACTATGTGTCAGCCTGTTACATACATTCTTCCATTTTATTCGTACAGCAGTCCTGTGAGGGCAGTGCTATCAGTTTTCACTATTTACCAAGGAAGAAACTGAGAGGTTAAGTAACAGGCACAAGGTCACATCGTCAGTGAGTTGTAAAACCAGGATTTAAACTCAGTATGAATGATTCTCAAGCCGGGGCTTTCCATTTTTTTCCTGCCCTGGTATTTGGTAAAATCAATCAGACCATTTATTTGTTGAAACTCCTTACAGAGGTGACTGTGGTTAACATTTTGTTGTATTTTAATAATTGATAGAATAAATGTTGATAAATTTATACATACTAATAAGATGAAGATGACATGGTAGGCAATGTGACCTGCATTTTGACTTTGCCCTAATAAGTACTCTTTCCTCTGGACTGCAACTTTATGGAGGGCATTTTTTGTTTAAACCTACCTGTTGAGAGTTTCTTTGTATTAAGGATATTTTGCATTTTGTATTTCACCCCAGTTATATCCTAAAACACATAAAATGGCACTTTGGTACATCTCAAAGACATTATTGGGGTTCAGAAAATACTAGTAGAGAGCCTCACAAACTTTTCATCTGTTAAAAATGTTCAGAACCCCTGAAAATCCAAAAACATGAACAATACTAAGTTCTTATATTTATTTTATTCCCCCAGCAGTACTTGTGTAAAACGATTCATTAAAGACACCTTTTCCTACTTTTTACCATTAAGTCTTAATGATAGTGGACCTAGGAAAGGAAAATGAAAGAAAACCCATGACACCAAAATATACTTGTCACAGAGATGCCTAGGGAACAGTGCGGTGGCATAGCAGAGTTCATACCATCTCCATTGAAAATCCCATGTGTGTCCCACTCCAGGTGTGTGGGCAAGTCCCTTCACCTTTCAGACTTTGAGTTTCCTCATCTACAAAATAGGACTAATAACATATACCTCTCAGAGAAATGGTTAGTATTGAATAAGATAACTTTTAACAGCCTTGTTATATTGCAGGTTTACAGCACTATAATCACTGCAGAGTATATTTCTAAATGTGTCTTATTCTTCCTTCTTTTGATGTTGCTTGTTCTTCTAGTGGAAATTGTGGATTCGGTGGAAGCTTATGCCACAATGCTGAGAAACATCTTTGATTTCAATGCACTGAAAGAACTTCTTTCTGGTCCAAACAGACTAAAGATCCGTATAGATGCCATGCATGGAGGTATGGACTCATAGCTCTTCTAATCTCTTCTCCCAAAGATAAAGAGCTGCTGTCTCCTGTGTATCATGATACCTTCACAACCCTCTTTTCAAGTCTTTGATGATCTCCACAGATATTTTGCAACCATTTCACAAATATAAAAATTGAATTGTAGGCACCCAAAATAGCAGAGATATTCCTGGTGGTAAAGCAGTGTGAAGGTCAGTGTGTCCACATTAGGTATCAGATTTTGAGTCACATGTAAGTGTTGTTGTGGGTGCTCCCTGCCCTTCAGCAGATCCTTCACATTCTTCCTACACGCCCCCTTGAATTTCCAGTGGGGGTGGCCATTTGCTAGCTGTGCTGAACGTGCTTCTGAGCCCCACACTCCTACTCGCCTGTTCCCACATGCTTCTTTTCTTAGAAGATGGCAAAAGCAAGCTGAGGATTAAATTCAGGAACACCAGGATGTATGTCTCCCTCTCTTCTTCCTCTGTGGGTTGGGTGACCAAGCCAGTAGAGACAGCAGCCAGGACTATGAACCAGAGCCAAGGAGTTTTCTCACATGCAAGACTATAACAATGATTGTTTTGTGTTAGCGTAAAATTTTAATCTCTGTGTGACAAGGATTCTCCCTTGTGTAGAATCTACTCACTTGTCTGCCTGTTTGGGGAAGACTTTCTGCTTGTGTTTGAACCCCTTCATTGATGCTGTTCATGGCCTCCTGTTACACTGCAAGCTAGTTAGAAAATCTTCTAGTTTGCTAAAGTATTCTATCCTTGGAACTTCTCCCCTTGGCTCCTCACTGGCTCTCTGCAGTCTCACAGAATAGGTCTCCTTCCTTATACAAGAGGATCCTCTCAAGTTAAACCAATCAACAGATATTTATGGGGTACCTTGTATATGCATGCTTGGGAAATAGGGACTTGCAAATGACTTCCTGATTCAAAGGCTTTGTGGTATCTGGGGAGATGAGGTGGGAAAAAAAGAAAAAACTAACCATGCCAAGAAATGGAGAATAAGAGAGAATTTCACATACTCTCTTTGGCAGGGGATGGGGAGAAGGCATAGTTTGACTAGGGACCAAGGGGCATCAGGAATGATTTCCTGAAAGAAGTAGCAGCTGTCTCAACTTTTGCAAAAGAAAGTCCTAGAGTGATGGTCCATCAAACGGTGGTTCTTCACTAAGGCTATAGCTATAGCAAAGGTGTGAAGGCTTCAGAGTTGATGTCGCATTGTGGGACTAAGAAGCCTGGGCTGGCTCCAGAGTGGGATGTATGATGGATTGCTGGTAGGAGAGCCATTCAGGAAGGACTGTCTTTTCTCCAGGCGTTTCAGCATTTCTCTGATGCCTCCACTTCTGCATCCTCTCAGCCCTGCCTACTTTGACTGCATTCTGCCATATGTCAACAGTTTGCTTAATATGTGGCCCCTAGTAGGAGACACACCTGCAGCTGTACCACTGTGGCATCAGATCCTGTCAGGTCTCAGAAGCTAAGCAGGGTTGCGCCTGGTTAGTACTTGGATGGGAGGAAGCCTGGGAACACCAGGTGCTGTAGGCTTAGGAGAAGGAGCTGGCAACCCACTCCCCAAAAAGAAAAACAATCAGCCATTGAAAACCCTGTGAATAGCAGAGAAGCACTGATAATAGTGTTTCACCTGTTGTACATAGGGTGGCTATGCTATGAGTCAGATACTGACTTGACAGCACCTAACAACAACAACAACAACAGTAGGAGACACACTTTCAATAGTATTCTATCCTCTGTGGTATATTTTGGGGCCAGTAACATCCACAACGAGAGCAAGGAGGCATTCTCAGAGGTGTGTATTCTTGGTAGTTGTACAAAATGTTACTAAATAAATGACGATTTCCCCAGTTGTTTGTTGTTGTCATTGGGCTTTCTTTCTTTGAAGTTTGCTGTAGTAAGAAGATAAGAGCTCTGAATCCTAGTGTCCATGTCTTTTAGCTGTGTAAGTTTGGGCAAATATCTTCACTTCAGAATTGGTTTTCTTATCTATAAAATGGCAGTAATAATCATAATAAAAACATTTTTAACATGTACTCTAGGTACTGTTCTCAGCCTTGTAAAGCTCACATAAGCCCGATTAGGTCATTCCTATTATGATCCTCACTTTGCAGATGAGAGAAACTGAAGCAGAGAGAAATTAAGTAGCTTTCCCAAAATGTCCAGCTAGTGATTAGCAAAGCTGGGATTTGAACCTAGAAAATCTGATCCCAGAGTCCAGCTCTTAAACACTAAGCTCTATGAACTTGTGGGCTTTTCTAAAGGACTAAATGAGAAAATGGTGGAGAAACACCTGGCACAGATGCACAGTAGGGCCATTGTAACAGCTAGTTCTCTCCCCCTTCCCCACGCTTTCTTTCATGAACTGGCCATACTTTTCCAACCTAATCTCTCACTATTCCTTTTTATAGATCCTTCTACCCAGTCAGACTTATCTCTCCACTAGCCCCTGAACAATGTGCACCTTCCCACTCTGGCCTGTGCCATCCTTCTTCCCAGAATGTGTACACCTTGCCCCCAATCCTTACATTTTAATAAGTTTTATTTTCTGATTCTTCATACCTTCTTTGAGACAAGGTCTCACTATGTAGCCCAGGCTGGCCTAGAACTCACTATGTGGCCTAGGCTGGCCTCAAATGATGTTCCTCCTGTCTTAGCCTCCTGAGTACTGAGATTACAGGCATGTGCCGCCATGCCTGGCTTCTGACTCTTCATACTTTTATTTTTTGCTTTATGTAGTTGTGGGGCCATATGTAAAGAAGATCCTCTGTGAAGAACTTGGTGCCCCTGCAAACTCAGCAGTTAACTGTGTTCCCCTGGAGGACTTTGGAGGCCACCACCCTGACCCCAACCTCACCTACGCTGCAGACCTGGTGGAGACCATGAAGTCAGGAGAGCATGATTTTGGGGCTGCCTTTGATGGAGATGGGGTGGGTACAAATTAACACTTTTATAAGTAAATTGTTTTACCTCCATTGGTGACCATGTAAAGACAAGGAAGAGCTGTGTCTTGGTCAGGTGTGTGTCCCTGGTATCTCACACATAGTAGGTACTGTATATGTTTATTACATTGAAAATTTGTTATTTTGTTGATATTATTGTGCTTTCTCAGCTAAACACCATGTTTCCAGAAAAATAATTTTTCCCATATCAAAATTTGGAGAAATTAAAAGAGTTCATGGCAGACATCATTTCTCAATACACCTTTCTGATGCAGTGCATGCTGGGAGGTTTTTCCTCACTTGAGTGCAACTATGTCTCAGGCATCTTGGAAGCAGTGAATGCAGCATATTTTGTTAGGTCCAGTACCAAGTGGAGGGACCATGATTTAGAAGCCCCTCCTTGAAGAAATCTGCCTTTGTTCCTCAAAGGATGCCTGGTAGACCTATCAAACTGTGTAAACAGCCAACATTTCCTCTCTTGTGCGTCCTCTCTTTTCCCCTGGGAGAGACTTGATTGGTTCCAGAGTTTGGAAAAGGTCTAGGAGGTTAAAGTTAGCTGGCCCCTGGAGGGAGAGCAGAGGATTTGGCTCAAAAGGATTTTGTGCTTGCACTTTAATTGAAACCAGTTTTAACTCTTGGGCATGGGGGTGCCTTTGGCCCAGTGGTACTGTACAAATCCATTAAAAATAAAATCCAGTGTTTTAAAGCCCAGTGTGAGTTAATGTATGAGTGTTAAATTTTATGAAACTCCTACAAAACATAGTTTGCTTTCTTCAGTAGTTTGATTAAAAGGTCGTCCTTTGCTTCTCCCTTCTTCCAAAGGATCGGAATATGATTCTCGGCAAGCATGGGTTCTTTGTGAACCCTTCAGACTCTGTGGCCGTCATTGCTGCTAACATCTTCAGCATTCCATATTTCCAGCAGACTGGGGTCCGCGGCTTTGCGCGCAGCATGCCGACGAGTGGTGCTCTGGACCGGTATGTCTCTCCATCCCTCAGGCCTCCCGTCTTAGATCACCCTGGCCTTCCCCAGGCCCTTCACTGTGCCTGGAATCCTCTTCCTCCCCTTTGAGCATAGCCATCCGATGCACAGTGTGTGCTAAGTGTTTTTTGTGTCAGAGAGTGGGTGAATGTTTTCTGGGTGAGTGCCCACTGCTGAGTTTTCTGGACACACTGCACCTCCTTTGTCCTAGCACGTACCGCATGGTGTTCTGATAGGCCATTTGCTTGATTGGCTCCCAGCAAAGCTGTGCTCTTCTACAGAGAAAACACTGTGTTATTCACCATCTTAGACTCTGCCTGACCATAGTATGCCTGACACATAGTAGGGCATACAGACACATCATTTTAAAAAGTGAATGAATGGTTGAATGCCACTGAATAAATGAATGGGTGGCACTTCCACTGTACTCAAGACATCATTCTAGAGGATCACTTTTCTCTGGTGGTGTGCACGGGCTGAGTGAAAGAGCAGTTGGAAGTAACTTTAGAGTTTCAACAGAACTAGATTGCCCATGCCCACACAAACAAAACAATTCTTCATTTATCCAAAATCCAAAATAAAAAGCTCAAATAGATAAAATAGAAAAAAAGTTACATTCTGTTTTTATGCAATAAACAGTTCTGACAATAAACAGTTGATATCTCCTATTTGCTTATTTATTTATTTTAGTGGCACTTGGGGTTGAAACTAGGGCCTTGCACATACTTTGCAAGTGCTTTACCACTGAGCTGTGCCCCCACCCATTTTTAATTTTTTATCTTGATACAGGGTGTCACTAAATTATGTTGGCTACTTCTGGCTTCAAACCTGTGATCCTCCTGTCTCCACCTCCCCACTTGCTAGGGTTACAGACATGAGCCAACATGCCTGGCCCCTTATCTATTTATTATAGATAATTTCATTATCTGAAGGCTTTAAGGTGGCTTATGAGATCACCTCTAAAATAATGGAAAAATAAAAAATAATAAGTAACAAATGTGGCCCATGGAAAAGTTATTGGAACATGTCAGGTGCCCAGGAAATGGTGCTGAATGAATGGTAAACAATGAATGAGTAAAAGATCAAGGTCAGAGAGGAAAGTAGAATGTATAAATCTAGGCTCTTATATCTAGCATCTTTACTGAATATTACATTATTATGGACACTAAATATATATTTTAAGTTGTTTAATTCTTAGAACAACACCATAAGGTAAATGCTGTATGTAATCCCATTTTACTGGTGTCAGGCAAAAGGAAAAGAAGTTAGGCAACTTGCTCTAGCTCACCAAGATAGTAAATCATTGAGTGAGGATTTGAACCAGAGCCGGAGCCCCCAGCCACTGGGCCATGCAATAGTTTCCTGTTAGAAAGAAGATAGTCACAGAATTAGTGCTGACTTCACTTCAGCTAACAGAAAAAGAATGACTAATATCCAGATAGTGATGGGTAGTTTTTATAGTACTTTTTACATTCTCTATCTCAGTTGATCCTCATGACAATCCTTATTTTAAGAGAAAGGAGAAAAGGCAGGAGGTAGCAATCTTGCACAATACCCCGCAGTTAAATTAGAGCAAGAATTAAAAGGCATTACTTCTGCCAGAGATCCTACATCTGGAGCTGAGAACCAGTTTGTGGCCACACTGTTGTGCTAGGCTATCAGGCCCTGAAATACCTTCTGTATCATCCAGGAACAGTTTAATTCCAATTTTTGAAAAAAATTGATAATCCACGTAGGCTCACAATGGAAACATCTCATTGCCCAGGTAAAATTTTATTGTACTTTCATAGCTTTCAAAATCATAGATTTTATTTCCCCTAAATATGAGAATCCAAACATGACATGGCTTTGTTAAGACTCTAAGCAAGCAGCCTGCAACACAAATCCCACTGAAACAGTGCATGAAATCTGTCAGCTAACTTTTCAGATTCCAAGAGAAATGGGGCTTTTTCTTTAAAAGTCACTTAAAGGTTTTATTTATTTGTTTGTTTATTAATTTATTTGCAGTACTGAGGGTTGAACCTAGGGCCTCACACTTGCATACTTTGCAAGTGCTGTACCACTGAGCTGCACGCCTAGCCCATTTTTTTTTGTTTTGTGAGACAGGGTCTCACTAAATTACACAGACTGCCTCTGGTCTTGAGCTTGCGATCCTCCTGCCTCTGCTTCCTGAGCCACTGGGATTACAGGCATGCACCACCATGCCCGGCTTATTTATTTATTTATTCATTCATTCATTCATTCATTTATTATTTATTTATTCCAGGTGCTGGAGATTGAACCCAGGGTCTTGCACATACTAAACACATGCTGTAGCACTAAGCTACACTCTCAACCCCACTCTCAGGTTTTAAATAGTCTAAAGATATATAGAGAAGGGTAAAAAATGTGTTGGAGAAAGAGGACCACCAGTCATAGTTGAAGCTGGTGCAAATGAGCGGCCCCACCGGGCACTTTCCTTGGGTGTCTTGTAATAAGATGAAAAGAACTTTGCCTGGGAAGCTGAATACAGGACTGTGGGTCAGCCTGCATGTGTGACCTTGGTCTGATCTGGAGCCTTTACCCTTTCTGTAAAATGCACAACTCACAGGCCCAGTATTTATGATTCTAAGCGTGTCAAAATGTCACTTTTTTGTTCATTATAGAATGGTTGCAGATGCAGCCTGTACCCAAGACACACAGGTTTAAAAAGCTCCCAAACCAGCCCTACACATTTTACTGCTATTGCTTCCTCTAAAACATCAAACTACAGTCTGAATTAATTCTTTCTTATTCCTCTTTTCCTTCTTCTCAATCCATATAGAAGAGCCCATTGTGCCCAAGTTTTCTCTTTTGCTTTTCCATCAGTGTTAGAATTGTCTACCCATGAGCAATGCTAAAGGGGATGCTTGATTACAATAATGGTTGTTCTTTTCCATCCCTCACATGGTCCTGCTCACAGTCCTGCTGTGATGTAACTTTGATTTCATGCCTTTAAGGGTGGCTAACGCGACAAAGATTGCTTTGTATGAGACCCCAACTGGCTGGAAATTTTTTGGGAATTTGATGGATGCAAGCAAATTATCCCTTTGTGGGGAGGAGAGCTTCGGGACTGGTAAGTTATAATCTGTGCTACCGTGTTCTTCCCACAACTGCCACCTCCAGTGAAAGCTTAGACTGTTATGATAGCACTGAAATAGCAGCCGTAGCTGATGTGTCCTAAATCAAGACACATTTATTTATAACAACCCTGGTAAAGTATACACATTTGAAAGCAGCAAGCACATTAGGCCAGGAGGGCTAACTTTACTCTCAGAGGATCACATCTACCAAGACAGAAACTTGGGGGGCTCCTTGGCAGCATAGTCATTGAGTCTGTAGGGATTACACAGAGTGATAAACATATTTTTCTTCCCTCAGTGACCAAGGAAACCTTAATAAATGTTTTTATTTCTGAGAAGATATATAGCAGAAGAAGTCAATTTCTCGTTTTTATTTAAGAAGAGGTTTCAGCACTGCATTAAATCTCTCTTTTGTAGGCACAAGTTTTCTGTAGCAATAAGTCATGATTTATTAAGGCTAAACAAAGGAAGACCATTAGGGTAGAACTAAATTGGTAGGTGATCAAAAAATTAAAACTACACCCTTGTGCATAAGAGTATCTATGTAAATTGTAGTGTGATTTAAGGGTAGAGTAGGGTGTACTCTGGGGGTGATCCTTAGCCCCCTCTTTCTGGGCTCTCCCTCCTCCTTTCTTCCTGTCCAAATATTGATCTGAATGCCTACATTCTCCAAGACCTCCCTTACTTTCCTAGCCTACCTATCTCAATCTGTCTCTTTTCCAAACATCTATTCAGGCATGTGACCCTGTCCCATGTTTTTGTCTCCAGACAAGTTGCAAGGTACTTAAAGTGGGCACATCTTTTCTAGTCTCTCTAGCCAAAATTTTGAAGTAAAGGAACTGATCTTGGTCCTTTATTACTCTACAGCCACCCTTTAGCAAAGAAAAGATGATCAAAACCAAGCATTCTCTCAGCCTTTTAATTAACTCACCATTCATGCTACATTCAGCAGAACAGAATACCTTTTCCTCTTATACAAGTCCAGATGTAGGGCAGGTAGGAATATCTAATAGGTCTGAGGCACATACTTACAGAGTTCTTTGTTGTTGTTGTTGTTAGGTGCCGTCAAGTCAGTATCCAACTCATAGCGACCCTCTGTACAACAGGGGAAACACTATTGCCAGTGCTTCTCTGCTGTTCATAGGGTTTTCAATCGCAGATTGATTTTTGGGAAGGGGTTGCCAGGTCCTTCTCCCAAGCCTACAGCTTCTGGTGTTCCCAGGTGGTCTCCCATCCAAGTACTAACCAAGCCCGACCCTGCTTAGCTTCAGAGATCTGACGGGATCAGATGCCACAGGGCTACCGCTGCAGGCAACTACAGAGTTCTAAGCAGTTTAATATCCTTGCTCAGTATTCTTTGGCAGTGAATTGACTTGATAGAATTGGAAGGTATTAAGAAAATAGATGAGTTTGGGGTTGAACCGTGTTCACAAAGAACACTAGATGATTTTCCAAAGTTCTGAGTCTTTAATCAGAGAATATAAAACCTCTGCTTACTCCTGTCCTACTTTACAAATTGTGGGTGGTGCCATGTTGTTCCTTGAGGTACTACTCAAATGTTTCATGAATCCACAGGTGATCTTCCAGGAAATCTCTGCAGTGTTATGAAGCACAGGCTTGGCATGAGTTGTCTTCTTCATGGATGACAAAGTCTTTGGATAAGCACTGGGTGTAAATCTTTGCTATCCTGCCTTCATGTACCTGTCTCAGTGCTGAGCCTAGCAAAAAGAGAAAAGTCTAGAATCAGGTTTCCCAGAGTGTGGGTATATGGGAAAATTCTAGTTCTGTGAGAATTAGATTGAGAAACTTGTAATATGCCACTCTATCGTGGACATTCCACAGATATTAGCATTTGAAGGTTCCAGATCGTTCTATTGTAAGGAATCCTGTTAGTGCAGTTTTACCAAAATATAGTTACCCACAAAATCTTCTCATTTCTTTTTCTTCTTCCTTCCTTCCTTCCTTTATTTATTTGTTGTTGGTGGTGGTGGTAGTACATACAGTAGCAGCTTGTTCTATAGACCCATGCAGGAAGCATTGGTCAGTGAGGATCATAACCCCAGGGCCTAGCAGGAGTCCGTGGTGTTGACTGGCTAGAAAAAGCTTAAAGACAAGTCGGCACCACTGCTTCTGTCTTGCCATCAGGCCCTCAAATACTAGAAGCAACTCTCAGGGTTTCTCAAGGGTACCATCCTTGCTTCCTCTAGTCATTCTTCATTTCACATTGTTTATAGACCTAGCACTACCTTCTAAGTGCTCCCTGAGTTCATCAGTGCTTCTCTTTGAAAGTCATGCCCAGAACTGAGCCCAAATCTTCCAAGGTTGCCCTGGCAGGTGAAGAATAGGGTTGGATGCTATGGTAATACTCTACCATGGAGTTATATCCCCAGCCCTGTGTATTTAACTTTCACTTATGTTAACTTTTAGGAAGTTTTATAATGCTTACTGAGCATATGTCAAGTTGTGGATAGTTAAACTCCTAATGTTTTTACCCAGGAGCATTTGTCAAGAAAAGTTTCCTTTGTTATATTTGTGGAATTGATTTCTTTGAATAAAAGTATAAGACTTTAGACTATAGCTTCTTAAAGCTTTTTCTTACTTATTAACCCACTCAACAAATTCTTAGTGCTAGGCATGATTTTATCTTCCCTTTGATATCTCTTATATCCAAAGAGAGAATGCATCAGGAGGCTAATCCACAAGATCATCCTTCCCCTCTTTGAAAAAAGAAAATGATTAAGATAAACAATTGATAGAGAAAAACAAATTGGCCAGGGCGCAGTGGTGCATGCCTCTAATCCCAGAGAGTTGGGAGGCAGAGACAGGAGGATTGCAAGTTTGAAGCTAGAGGCAGCCTGGGTAATTTAGTGAGGACCCTGTTTCAAGATAACTCAGTGGTAGAGCATTTGCAAAATATGTGCAGGAGCCTGGGTTCAGCCCCTGAGTACCATGGGAAAAAAAAGAAAGGAAGGAAAGAAGAAAGGGAGGGACTGAGGGAAAGAGGAAGGATAGAAAAAAGGAAGGAGAAAGAGAGAAAGAAAGAAAAAGGGGAAGAGAAAGAAAGAAAGAGAGAGAAAGGAAGAAAAAGAAAGAAAAAGAAAAAAGGAAAGAGAAAGAAAAAGAGAGAGAGAGAGAAGAGAGAGAGAGAGAGAGAGAGAAGAGAGAGAGAGAGAAAAGAAAAAAGATAAACAAATTGTTAAATTGTTAAACTAGGCTCCATAGCCTGTGTCTCCAGTACTGTGACTGGGCGCAGCTGAACTTAACTCCTGTTCTGTTCCCTACTTATAGAGGTATTGGTATCTACTCACCATGTCCCTTGCTGGCGAATGTTTCCAACAGTTCCTTGGTAAAGTTTACAGGTTCTCAGAGTGAACATTAGTGATTTTATGAGCTTTGAAATATTTGAATGCTATAGTTTGAGTGCAAGGTATTTTATTTTTATGTTTTCCCAAGTGATAGCAGAGGCAATTTCTCAGGATAGCCTCCTTGACCTTCCAGAGTAGGCCAAATCCCCTATCATTGGCTTCCAGGCCCCACATACCTATCCTCTGTAAGAAGCCAAGCAGTGGGGCACACGCCTGTAATCCCAGCTGCTCGGGAGGAGGAGGCAGGAGGATCGCAGTTTCGAGACCAGAGGCAGCCTGTGTAATTTAGTGAGACCCTATCTCAAAAAGTAAAAAAATGGGCTGGGGGTGTAGCTCAGTGGTCCAGCACTTGCAAAGCATGCAAGTGCAAGGCCCTGGGTTTAACCCCCAGTACCACAAAAAACAAAAACAAAAACAAAAACCTATCCTTTGTAGGATTGATGGCAGCTGTGATTTTATAATTATTTATGATTATTTGATTAGTATCTGTTGGCTCCACTAGACTGTACGTTCCATGAGGCAGAGGTTTTATCTGTCTTATTTTCCCTTGTATCCCAAGAGCCTCCTATAGAAACCAGTACAGAGTAAATGTTCAGTAAATGTTGAATGAATGTGTGGCACACTCTTCCCATATTACCTTCCACTGAGACAGAATCCTGCTATTGAAAGGAAAGAACTTTAAAAGTCATTTGATGTAATTTCCTGTATGATGCTGGAACCATAAGTGACAGATGCATGTCTTCCTCCTTAAACACCCACCTCCATGGAGCTTCTTCACCTTGCCTCTTACAGGGGCCTCTTACAGGGGGCTTGGACCCTTGTGAGGACTCAACACCACTCCCACACCAGAGTCCAGAGTTGGGGCCCCTGAGGTCTCTGTGGGCACAAACAGGCTCCTCCCAAAGAAAAGAAGTTTACTTTCACAGAGGTTCAGAGGCATCAGACTTCAAAAGAATTGGCTCATGAGGTAAAATAAGCCACTAGCTCTCAACTGCAACTAACAACAACAAACAACATGTAAAGAATAAGCCCATAATTCTCTATAAGTAATGTTATCAAATATATATCAGTCCTTTCATGGTGAAGAAACAGCAACTTTCTTCATGTTTATTATGACCACAGTCTGGGAAACACCCTCAGGTAACAGCCTTACATGCGCCAGGCATAAACGTGTTTTTTGTTAGGGAGTCAAGTGTAGGGGTCAGAAATAGCTAGGATGGACCTATTGTTTTTGGTTGATCTCCTGGCTCCACGCTGTTTCTTCCTCCTAACTGTGGATGGTGATGTACATGTATTCACAATGGCAAGCGGGCAGATGTCAGTTCCGTCCCACCTTGGACTTGTTGGGAAATTGAAAGTAAAATCACTGAATAGTACAGAATATCACTATTTTTGAAACCCTTCTTCAGGAAAATCAGGAAAGAGGGAGAGGAAACCTAGCTGACAGAGAAACCTAGCTGAACTTGGTATTACTTGGAGATATGCCAAGTAACTCAACATCTTTTCAGACCTAGATATTAGCAATATTTTTTCCTCGTCCCAACTTCAGTTTTTGGAGTTTTGTTTTGTTTTGTTTTTCTGGTACTGAGTATTGATCCCAGGGCTTCAGTGCATGTTAAGCAACCACTCTACCAACTGAGCTAAACGCCCAGGCCCTTGTCCCATCTTTAAAAGTGGTAATGTGTCATACAGGAGTGATAACTTGAAGAAATACATCATTAATGCTTTGCAAATTTCTTTTCATTTTAATTTCTAAAGAAAAGCCTTTCATATTTGTACTTCCTTCTACCAATTCATTTCTCAAATGTTTGTTGAACTTTGACTGTGTCTTGGATCTTGGGTTAGGCTCCAGCAGCTCGGAGGTGAGCAAGATAGCCTCTTGGAGGACTCCATGAGTTTCCCTCTGGGGAAGAAAGTCAGACCCTAGACAGGTAATCACAAGTGTGCAAGGTGATAAGAGGTGTCGTACTAGATACTCTGGGAGCTTTGTATCCCAGATGCCTAACCTAGTTCTGTGATGTAGGCGATGAGATTTTTCCTCTGGTTTTCTGCCCGTTCTCACATAGCTCTTGAGTTCATTTTCCAATGGGCCAAGACCCCAGGGGAAGATTGCAACATCCTATGTCTGGAGATACTCCAGACAGAATAGTCCAAGAGAACTAGGCTTCTTGTTGTTAGGTGCTGTCAAGTTCGGTTCAACTCATAGTGACCCCCAGAGGGTTTTCGATTGTTTTGGTGAGTGGACTACCACATCCTTCTCTCATTTTTGCGGTGCTGAGGATTGAGCCCAGGTCCTCAGAAAGTGTGGAGCAGCACTCTACCAACTGAGCTAAACCCCCTTCAGAACTGCACTTAACCCCTCCTTACAATTAACTCAGCTAAACTGTTAACTGCATCTGTCTCCTCACCTATGTGTCTGTCCTCATCTGCAAGGACAGGAGACAAATCTTGGTGCTTGAAATGTGCTGGCACTAACTTGTATTTGTTAAGCATAAAGTAAAGTTCATGTTAAGACCCTCCAAAGGCACTTTATATAGAGGAAACAAAGTTCCAGGGGGTTAGGAGGCAATGCAGGAGGAGTGCTCAGTGGAGAGCCTGGGAGCTCTTTGGGACAGCCCTGTGGGGGTTGGGGGCACACAGTCAAGGGTGAGGTGTGATCACAGGGAGTGATAGCAGCACAAAGAAACACAAGGATGGCCTCCTGGAGGAAGGAGAGTTGAAAGTAGTTGCAGGAGATGTTAGCCAGGCTAATAGGGGCTTGTGGGGTAGAACTTTCCAGGCACAGAGAGCAACATGTTTGGGGGCTAGAGGAGAAAGAAATGGACAGAGAAAGAAAGAGAGAGAGATGGGCAGACAGACAGACACTGGTACCCTCAGAGAACTCCACACAGCTGTTTTTCTGCTGCCCCACCCTATCCTCAGGCTGCCACCTGGCAGGGGCAGAAGCTGGGGCAGCTCCTGAGATGCCCTGCTGGTAAGTGTAACCTAATCCCCAAACCATTAGCTCTTGGCTCCTTCAGCAACGGTTGACATTTTTCTTGGCTGTGACCCAGAGCATGCCCTGTCTAAGCCTAGTTTGTCCTTATCACAAGATGCTGATGAGGACAAAGTGCAGTGACAGGTGTTTGCAGATGCTGAAAGAGCAGAATTCCCATCATTCAGTCAGTTCCTGAGCTGGACAAGAAGGAAGAGACTCACAGCAAAACCCAGCACTACCTTTTTGCCAGCTGGGAGCAGCAGCCATGCTGAGGATGGTTTCCCTTTTCTCCAACCTAAGGCAGCTTGGCCTGTTTTACTTTTAAAAATTAAAATGTAATGGTTCAAGTTAATTCATATCCACCATGAGAAACAGGAAAGGAGAAAAAACTATTCCCCCTGCCCAGAGGAAAAAAACATGATGGATTATATTCTTCTATAAAAACAATTCTATAAAAACAATTGAGAAACACATACGTGCACCATTCCCCTTTCTCACTAGAAATCTGTTGTTATTCATCAGCACACTGAAGGAAGTGAAATCTATCCAGCCTACTTGCGTATTAATCAAATTACCTAGAGGTTTGATACATCCGAGATGATTAGTGAGATTAATCAGAATACCCAGAGAGACTGAGGGTCCTATAAATGCAATAGAGTTCTTGTTTATGTTATCCAAAAAGAAGGTTCCATTATAATATTAGGTGTATGGTTTGATTATCTCCAAGTAATATGGTCAGAGTTGAGTAAGATTTTTAGATTTTGTTTTCATTTCCACATAAAAGCAAAAGCCAGGTTACTCATTTAGAGTGGAAACATTATCTCCATTTTTGTTGTTGTTGTTGTTGTTGTTGTTGTTGTTTTTATGTGCGGTCCTTGGGTGTTGAACCCAGGGCCTCACACGAACTGAGCAAGTGCTCTACTACTGGCCTGTACCTTCAGCCCATTTTTTATTTTTTTTACCTTGAGACAAGTTATTGCTAAGTTACACAGGCTGCCTCTGGCCTCGACGCTGCCATCATCTTGCCTCTACCTTCTGAGTTTCTGGAGTTACAGGAATGAGCCACTGCGCCCCAGCACCTCCATTCTTTCAATATACTCCCCTCCAAAAAAATTAATGTAGAGTTTTTATGTATTAGTTAAATTTTTTAAAAAAATAATTAAAAACAAAAGAACCCAGTGGAGTACAGACAAATAATTCCAAGCTGTGTATTGCTGTCATGAATTCCCAACATATTGGAGATGCTGCCAGAATCCTGCTTCTCTGCATGATCTGTTGCCAAAACATATCATCATTTGCTAGCCCGTAAGAGGCAGAGAGTTAACTTTTTGTTCCTTAAAATAGCAGTAAAGGAAATAAAAGCCTATAAATAATAACACTGGGTAAACATTTCCAAAATTTGTTATATAAAGCACTACAAATATTGCCTATTGTCTCCAGTTTTGCAGCATCCAAGTCCTGAGGACTATTACTACTAAAAGTGGTGTCATATCAGAGAGAAAATTTTTTGAAAGAAAAAAGTTCTTTATTTTTATGAACAAAAAAGAGAAAGAAAATGTTGGAGTATATGAGTTAATTGATTTACTCATTCATGTACTCATTCACAATTAGTTATCTGCCATATTGCATGTGTGAACACAGTCATCAGACTTAGTTACAAAGATAAATAAAACATGTCTCTAAGAAGTACATGATTAGTCAGGAAAACAAATGATTGAGGCTCAAGAAGGATGACACCACCCCAGATGTCTTGTATATGTTGCTATGGGAGAAGAAAGAGAACAGAGCTTATAACTGCCAAGGGAAGCTGTTAAAGACATTTAAAAAAAAATAAAGTTAAAAAGAAGAGAGGACATTTTAGCTGGATCTAAAAGGATGAAGTAGGGAGGAGGACCTGGTAACCCAGTCCCAAAACAATCTGCTATCAAAAACTCCATGAATAGCAGAGAAGCACTGACCATGGTGCCAGGCATGGTACAGTGTGGGGGAATGTTTTGTTCTGTTGTACTTAGGGTCACTATGAGTCAGATCCAACTCTATAGCAGCTAACAACAACAAAAGGATGGAGGGAGGCAGGAAAGAAGCTTACCACATGCCTACTAAGTGGTCTGCTTTGTGCTAGATTCTCTGAAAGCCCCAAGAAGAATAACCTGTGGGAAGTCAAGTAGATTAGGAAGGCACATAAAGAAATCAAGATGAGCCGGGCACAGTGGTGCACGCCTGTAATCCCAGCAACTTGGGAAGAGGAGGAAACAGGTTCGCAAGTTCAAGACCAAAGGCAGTCTGCATAATTTAGCAAGACCCTGTCTCAAACAGTAAAAAAATGGGCTGAGGATACAATTCAGTGGTACAGCACTTGCAAAGCATGCAAGTGTGAGGCCCTGGGCTCAACCCCCAGTACCGCAAAAAGAACAACAACAACAACAAAAAAGGAATTCAAGATATTTGTTGTTGTTAGGTGCTGTCAAGTTGAATCCAACTCATAGTGACCCTGCATACAACAGAATGAACTACTATAGGTACAACAAAACAATACCCAACACTGTACCATTCACACGATCTTTTTATGTTTGAACCCAATGTTGTAGCCACTGTGTTTCTTCTCATTTTGAGTTGTGCCACATCAGCAAAAGGAAGTCCCAGGGGCTTTACTCCATTCCCATCATTAAGACCAATTCTACTTTGAAGAGGCAGCTATTTCCTAGTCATGTCTTGAATGCCTTCCAACCTGGGAGGCTCATTCTCAGGCACTGTATTTGACAGTGCTTCTCTGCTATTCATAGATTTTTCAGTGGCTAATTGTTTCAGGATTGGGCTGCCAAGTTCTTCTCCCTAGTCTGTCTTAGTCTGGAATGTCAACTGAAATCTGTCCACCATGAGTGGCCCTGCTTGTATCTGAAATATCAGTGGCATAGCTTTCAGCATCACAGCAACATGTAAGCCCCCACAGCATGGCAATCTGACAGAAACATGGGGAATTTTGATTTTAGAGGGATTATATAGAACATACTGCTCAATGTAGTCTGGATTTTGTTTGGGTTTTGTTTTGCTTTTTAGAATAAGGAATTTAAATGCTAAAAATGAGAGTTCTGCGCCATATCAGGTTCTTGGAAAAGGGTCTCCATGCATGTAAGCACATCCAATGGATCCAATTTCTTAATTTTAGCAAAGATTTTAGCAAGGACCTTAACTGGAGAAAGATGTGTCATAGTTTATTTAACCAGTCCTTACTGGTTAAAGATGTCCTAGACTGGGAGTTGTTTGTCCATGAGTAGGCTTATGTTTAAGGCTTTGATACTTCTTCAGCAAATTGTTTGCTAGAAGGATGGCACCAGTGTGCACTCCCATCAGCATAATCCCGATCTCTTGTACTTCCTCTAATTTTTAAATTTGTGGCCATTTGTCAAGCAAGGAGCAGTTTCTCATTGTGGTTTTGGGGTTTTGTTCTGGTTTTGTTTTTCAGTTTTTTGAGATAAGATCTCACTAAGTAGCCCAGGGTGGTCTGGAACCCATGGTCCCTCAGCCTTCCACATACTGGGATTACAAGCATATATTACCATGTCCAGCTTCGTAGTAGTTTATAACTTTATCTTCTTTAAAATAAAGCCAGTTTTTTGTTATTTATTTACTTATTTATTTATTTATTTATTTTGAATTGCCTATTTATATCCTTGGCCTAGTTTTCTATTGAGATTTTGCTTTTCTCTTATTAATACATAAGAATTTACCCTATACCAAGTATATTAAAAATCGACCTCACAATTGTAAATGTATTCACTCTTTAAATTATGTCAGTGATCTTTTAATTTTATCTGTGGTAGTATTGCTATATAGAAATTAGAATTTTCAAGTATATAAATCTATTGATTGCTTCCCTTTATGAATAGTGAATTTACATGTATCTATCACCCTCTAAGATTAAAAAAGAGCCTGCAGCTGTAGCCCTATGGCATCTGATCCTGTCAGATCTCAGAAGCTAAGCAGGGTCGGGCCTGGTTAGTACTTGGATGGGAGACCGCCTGGGAACAACAGAGGCTGTAGGCTTGGGAGACAGACCAGGCAACCCACTCCCAAAAATCAATCTGCCATTGAAAACCCTATGAACAGCAGAGAAGCACTGACAATAGTGTTTTGCCTGTTGTTCAGAGGGTCGCTATGAGTCGGATACCAACTCAATGGCACCTAACAACAACAATAACAACAAGATTAAGTAAAATGTATATGTCTTCTAGTATTTAAAAGTTTTCAATTTCTACCTTTGAAATTTTAATTCCTCTGAAATTCTTTTTGATACAGTGTTTTGTAGGGGAAAAAAGGTTTTTCAAATAGTTGATCCAGTTATCTAAACATCATTTAAACATTAATCCATTCTTTCTTCCACAGCGTTAAAGTAAGAATTTGTCATATACTCAGATCTAAACTGTGCCCAGGTTTCTCTCTGTTTTCTTATGTTCCATGAAGGTACAAGGCTTTTTTATTTTTCTTGTGATACTTGACGGTTGAACCCAGGGCCTCACACATACTTGGCAAATGCTATACTACTGAGCTGCACCCCTAGCCCATTTTTTTAAATTTTTATTTTGAGACAGGGTCTCACTAAGTTATACAGGCTGCCTCTGGCCTTCTACCTGCTACCCTCATGCCTCTGCCTCCCAAGTCCCTGGGACTACAGGCATGAGCCACTGTGCCCAGTGCTACAAAGCTGTTTTAATTACTGAAAATTTATAATGATCATGCTTTTCTGCTATTTACTTGAAGTTTATTTCACTTTTTTCTTCTCACATTAATGCTTGATATATCAAGCTTTACCAAATTTCCCACTGACATGTTCATTGACATTTGCCTTAAATTTCTTAAGTTACTTTGGGAATCATCTGCTTATGTATATCATGCTACTAAATTTATTCAGTGTGTGATTTGCTTCATGTACTCAGTTCCTCAGTAAAGCCCCATGACTTTTTCAGTAGGCCTGTGTGCTCACACAGTATTTCACACAAGTGCTTGAGTAAAGCCACATTTCTCATGGCGGCTTTTCTGCCCCACCAGGATCTGACCACATCCGTGAGAAAGATGGATTGTGGGCCGTCCTTGCCTGGCTCTCCATTCTAGCCACCCGAAAGCAGAGTGTGGAGGACATCCTCAAAGATCACTGGCAAAAGTATGGCCGGAACTTTTTTACCAGGTAAGATGCAGTCTGGCTAGGGTTGAAGGTATGGTGAGCGAAGAGAATTCTCATGCATACAGTGTCTTTCTTGTCTGAGGTGATAATAAAACTGTAGTCCATCCAGCCTCCACCAGTTGGAGGCTTTTTAAATAGTTTGATCAGGGTCAAGATGAAGTTAACTTTTATGTTAGCCATCAAGAATGAGGCTTAAAATTTTTAGCTAATGTAATAATAAATAAATAAATGCTTTATAAGCATTTTTAAATGTACCATTGGGTGGACATGATAATAGCATTGGATTTGGATTCAGAAAAATGTATTCAAATTTTATTTCTTCTCTTTACTGAATTAGGAAATCATTTAACCTCTCTCGGTATTCAGTTTTTTCATCTGTAGAAAAAGGCATAACAGTCCAGCTATGGAGAGGATTAAATTAAATGTGAGTCTGAAAGTGTTTTGTAAACTCTGGAGCACTAAAAGTATGGAAATGTTTTTTCTTAAATTATGGAAAAAAATTATGCTCAGTTCAAATTCTTTTGTTTTTTGTTTTTGTTTTTAGTACTAGGGGATTAAACCTAGGGCCTTATGCATGCTAGGCAAGTGCTCTACTGCTGATCTTCACCCTCGTCCCCTTTCCATTTGTAATTTTTTTTTTTGTTTTGAGACAGGGTCTGGCTAAACTGTACAGGCTACCTCTGACATTAAACTTGAGGTCCTCCTACCTCAGCCTCCTGAGTTGTTGGTATTGTAGGTGTACACCACAGCACCTGGCTCCAAATCAGCTTTTCTGACTCATTAAAGTATGTCCCCAAAGGCTATGTACTTGTCAATATTTCATTCATTGATTTAATAAATATTTATAGGATACTGGCTTTCTGCTGAGTACTGGGGATTCCACAGTGAAAAAATACTTAGAAAGTCTGGTAATTCTTTACCATGCATGCTTCTATTTTTAATAAATATTAAAAATTTGGTGGTGGGAAAGCTAGGTGTGTAACTCAGTAGTAGAGTATGTACTTAGCGTGCATGAAGCTGTCTGTGGGTTAGATCAGCAAAGTCACTTTTTTATCAGTAGTGTCTTCCACTAATTCCAATTTGCCTATCCCCCAATAAGTAAAAATCTAACACATTTTTTCCTGAGTCTCAATATTCTATTTAAGAAAAGGAAATATGAAAAAAGCATATTAGGTGAGGGTCTCTCTGGAAGAAATGTATGGATATAATTTCTCTGTACCTCAGTTGCCTTTTTTATAAAATAGGTGAATCAGACTAGATCATTTATATATATTCCAGATTTAATGATCCAAGGCCTTCAGAGAATCAAGCATTCAGCCTTAAGCAACATGGGTTCCCTAATCCTTTAGGAGGACTCCGATTAAAAAGCCTAACTTGCTTATGGTTAACTTACTCATTTGTGGAAAGAATAAGTAAAAATTGCCACCTGGTTCCATGTAGTAGTCTTGGGAACCAGCGCAGGAATGTATGTTCCAGGAGTCAGGAAAAGCTGGTAATTCACAGCAGCAGTCATGAACTCTCTAGAGTCTAGAGTTGTATAAAAACAAGCTCCTATGTTTCTGTGCCCATGTATCTTCCAACACCTAAGTCATATAGACACTGTGTAAATGTTTTGAATAGGTAAGTGACTGAGCTAATGAATGAGCAGTAGCCGTCAGAGTGGAATAAGATTAGGAGCAGTTGTTGAGAGAGTCAGTCGAATTAAAATCCTCCAAATAGAAACTATTTTAACAGATTTTTATTAATTGTCAAATATAGCTGCAAATCAAGTATTAAAAATCAGGTCCTCAGAACCTGCATTTATGATTAGTTCTGACTCCATTATACCCTCCATTTATTGAATAGGAATGCTAGACACTTGTCTCATGTCAGCCTCAAAGCAAGTATTGATAAGGCTACTGAGATTCCAAGAGATGGGGCAACTGCCCATCATCACAGTTAGCAGCCAGTAGAGGCTGGTTTCAGAGTTCATTCTGTCTGGTTGCAAAGCCCTGATTCTTTCCATTGGAACCTCTGTGCCTAGGATTCATAAAACATTTCCCTCAGACACCCAAAGGTTGCAGACATAAAGCACAAACACCTGGTTATAATTTCTTGCTCTTTATCATTTTAACTGGGGGAAAGAGCTGACTTCAAGATTAAGGGGGCTTTTTTGTCCTTGATTCATAGAATTGTGGAGCTGGACTAGGTTGGCTTTAATACCCCAATATTTCTCCTGTCTCAGAGGTGTCATTTTGCACATCTCATATTTGTTTCACTATTGCAAATAAATGTAGACTCCACTATCTTGAGCCTCTAAAAAATAACTCCCTGAGGAGGGCGTGTGCCACTAGGTCAAGAAAAGCCACCTGCAGGATGCAGGATTCTTTTAACCTCATAAGAAAGAAGTTAAGAAGAAGTCTTGAAGGAAAAGTAATTATCACAGAATTTCACTTGTGATACATTTTTTTTCCTGGCCCTTCTGCACGCGCACCTCCTGTGTCAGGATGAATCCAAAGTACTTTGGACCAGAATCCACTCTCCCTGAAAGGGGGCAGGGTTCGGAGGAAAAGAGTTAGCCTTTGGCTCCTTCACTTGGCCACTGAAGTCCTAGATTTTCTCTCTGATGCCCCTGTGGAGACTGGAAGTTTCCCTAGCCAGGTATCAGCAGCCTCAGGCAGGGCCCAGAGCAGGGGCAGCCCCAGCCTTCCATGCAGAGAAGCTCAAGGAATTTGGAAGAGAAGGTTCTGAGTCACGTGCTCATTGAAGTGTTCTCTGGACATAACAGAGCTTTTGATTCTCCTTCCTCGGGTATATCTCCTGAAGGCCCTGAAAGCATTCTCGAGCTTTATTCTGTAGAAAAGTCACAATGGGAGTTTTCTCCTTATTCAGAAGCCCATCCCCTTTCCCCGAAGTCCTCCAGACCTTCCTGTCATCCTGGCCTGCTCCATTCCTGCTGACTGACAAGTTTGTAGTTTCTGCCAGCTTCCTTGAAGTTAGATGGCTAAGAAGATGATGCAGGTGGTGCTGCTATACCTCAGGTGCTCTGAAGTCAGCCTGGGTGCCTCATTGCTGTGACTTCTTCCAGGTACGATTATGAGGAAGTGGAAGCAGAAGGTGCAAACAAGATGATAAAGGACTTGGAGGCCCTGATGTTTGACCGTTCCTTTGCGGGAAAGCAGTTCTCGGCAGGTGACAAAGTCTACACTGTGGAGAAAGCCGACAACTTTGAGTACAGTGACCCAGTAGATGGAAGTGTTTCAAAAAATCAGGTAGGAACAGATTTGCGTGTGTTTGATGGAGAGAGGCCCCAGAGCTGCATCTCTGAAGCCTCAAGAGAAAAAGGAAAAAGGGGCCTTGGTTGTGTTTCCATGGCTGGCTTGTTTTTGTGAGGTAGCTGTTCTCAGTTGCTTTCTGCCCAGGTACATGTGCCTCCGACATGCACTTGGAGGCAGAATGGATTGCCCTGGTTCTATGTGATCACCTATGCCCTCATCCTGGGTTTCTGAACTTACACATCAGAGGGACTTTTGTACCCTCTGGAATCCTACTCAAGATGTCGTGTCAAGGGTCCATGTGAAAATGGGCCCCAGAATCTGAAGAAGGGGAACTGTGGCCTTAGGTATCAACTCCCCTGTTTTTTCTCCAGAGATGATAGTAGAATGCCATCATGGGTGGCATTATCATACATGTTTCTTTCACATGTTCTGAAATCCAAATACAAATACACCTTTCTAAATAAAGGCATTCCTGGACTTAGTAATGCAAACTGTTGACATCTGCGGCCTCTCAGCTGAGGCAGGGGGTAGCAGGACACCATATGCGAGGACCTGGACCATCTTGAGCAGTGACAGAGTTGTTAGGGTTTCCCTCACTGTGTGCTGGTTCCCAGAGGCTGCAGGCTGGCCAGGTCTTCTCCCCGAGTCTCCCAAACGCTCAGAGTCCCCTCACGTCTGGATCTGTTGCCTGTTGTTCTCACGGAATGGACATGTCCCTGGGAATTTAGAAGCAGAGGTAATAAAGAGGGGAGAAAGATTTGGTATAGCTGCCCTGTTTGCCTTTTTCTGATAGACCCAGAGTTTTATCCTGGTCCTTTGCAAGGGTTTGGAGGAGATGCTCCATGGGATTTATTAAAATCCTGTCAGTGGAGAGAGGTGGTAATGGACAGGTGGAGCCTCCTCAGGGCCACCTTCAGTGCCAGCCACCTTCCTTTCCCCACAAATCCAGCCAGTGGCTTATCATCCTTATGCCTTTTCACAGTCTGTGAGAACTTTGGCTCTAGTATGGATGGTTGTCAGATCAGAGATCATTAGAACAAGGGAGACCTGGGATGGAGAAAGGCAAGGGGGTACAAGAGAAGATGGCCAAAAGGATGGCAGAACCAAGCTGAATTTCTTGGAAACCCTCAGAGGAAGACCATAAGTTGGAGGAAAGTAGACCTCAACTCCCTTCTGCACCTGGCATTGGTCAGTGGAGGGGAGGGGGCAGAGGCCAGGTGGAAGGCTGTGGACATGAGCATGGGGCTACTCTTAGCACCGTGGATGGAAGAAGGCAGCATCACCACTTTGTAGAATTAGAAAACCTGAGCATTTAGGGGGAAGACCCAGAATGAGAGAAAATGTTCCAAAGTTGATACACTATCTGTAACCCTGGTATGTTTCTAGAAAGCAAAAATCAATGAGTGGAAATGAACCATATCCTCTGCAGTGACTAACTGGAGAATGTCCTCTGAATTCTGCATGCTGTCTTCACTAGTGAATGTTAGTAGATGGAACAGTTAAAACTGTGGCAAACTGCAGGTGAAGAGTAGCGTCTTTCCTTCCAGTTAGTCTTTGGCAACCTGCAAAATTCCCCTTTTTCCAGAAAAACTGACAGACTCACAAAGACTGAGGGGCTCTTAGGCAACCTCTGGCCTAGCCTTCCTCCCTCAGGCCTGGGGCTGTCTACCCAGAAGTCCCTGAAGTGAGACACAGAGGTACTTCCAGGGAGGGAAGAAAAGGGTGACAGAGAGAAGGGTGCCCAGCCCTGCCCCCACATGAACCCCTTTTCGAGTCATGAGGTATCAGCAGATTGGCTACCTGATAGGTAGGACCCTGCCTCATAGGTAGGGAGCATCTGCTCTCTGCCTTCCAGGATGGGTGGCCCCCTGCTCTCTTCCCGAGAGTCTCTACCAGCGCTTTGTGGAGAGTCCTTTGCCTCATCTGCAGGGAACTTCTGCTGTGATGTCAGCCCATTCTGTCCATGGTGCCCTCCTGAGCCAGGAGCCAAATTTCTGCATCTAGCACCTTTACTTTCTTATTTATGAAGCTTCAAACTGGAAAGGCCAGTCTGTGAATCAAGGGAAGCAGGGAGGAGAGGAAACCTCCATATCATCCAGCATCACTGATAACACATCTCCCACATTAGCCAAACCGTGGTGTCTGGATGCAGTGAGAGGCTGATAGAAGGCAGCCTCAGGGTCTGACCTGGTGCCTTTTATCGAGGACCTAATCTTCCAATTGATTGAGGATAGATGGGATTAAGTCTCCAAGTGGCCCCCTTGTGGCTTGCCAGTCTTCAGACTCCTTTCCAGCATGAAGAGGAAAGAAATCTCTGCTTATCTTTTCCAGGGCTTGCGGCTCATTTTTACAGATGGTTCTCGCATCATCTTCCGACTGAGTGGCACTGGGAGTGCAGGAGCCACCATTCGACTTTACATTGATAGCTACGAGAAGGACGTCGCCAAGATCAGCCAGGACCCCCAGGTAAGGCCTAAGCCTTGCGCCTAGGTTAGTGCTTTCTGTCGGGGGCAGTGATAGCAGTGCCACTGAAGCTGTGTTACTAACACCCATTTCCCAATGACCCATCAGAGCACCAGCTGTGCCTACTTCCCTCCATGTCTCTTTCAGTATGTCATAGAAGTAACATCATATAAAAATAAAAATTAAAAAAATAGTAAGAATATGAGCATTTACTCTTTGCCAAACTCTGTTTTAAGCCATGATATAAATATATTCATTTAATTCTCAAATGATATAGACTCTATTATTCTCCCTAGTATGGATAAGGAAACTAAGGCACAGAAAGGTTAAGCAACAGTTAATAGGTTTGCACACCTAATAAGTGGCAGATTCAGGATAACCTTTATATCAGCCGCTTATATGGTGTTCTTGCCTCTCACTGATCATGTGTCACTTTCCTTGGTGGATCACCTGCTTTGGCAGGGAGAGACAGTTTTAAGTGTCTTCACAGAAAAATCTGCTGACTTGCAGCCTGGTGGTTTGGGTTCCCAGCCCCACCCATAGAGAGTCCAAGAATATGTCAGAGTGAGAAGGGCCCCTGGGAACTAGATGTGAGACCAAGAACTTGAAGGACACTACGAAAATTAAGGAGCTAAGAGAAGAGTAAGGCACAGGGGAGTTCCCAAAGTGTGTTCCTCAGAGCACTCAACTGGACACATATTTCCCAGCTAGAGCTTCATAGTCCCAAAATGTTTAGGAAGTGTGTTACATTCTCTTGTTGGTGATTCACAACACACACTGTACCTTAAAGACTCCAAGAGGACTTGCACTAAAGATGCCCATTTAAAGGACACTACAGCACATGCTGATAATCCCAGTGATTTGGGAGGCTGAGATTGGAGGGTCACAAGTTCAAGACTAGAGGGAGCCTGTGCAATTTGGCAAGACTATGTCTCAAAAAAATAAAAAATAAAATTGGTACTAGGAATGCAGCTCAATAACAGAACATTTGTCTAGCATGTGCAAGGCACTGAGTTCAACTGCGAGTACTGAAAAATAAATAAATAAATAAATAAATAAATAAATAAATAAATAAATGAATGGCATTTGCTGAAGGACCTGAACATGTTTCCAAAGACATATAAGTAGCCAACAGGTATATGAAAAAGTGGCCAACATCCCTAATCACCAGGGAAATGCAAATCAAAACTACAATGAGCTGGGTGCTATGGTGCAGACCTAAAATCCCAGTAACTAAGAAGACAGAAGAAGGAGGATCATGAGTTCAAAAGCAGACATAACCTATGCAATTTAGTGAGACTGTCTCAAAATAAAAGATTAAGAAAAGAGGGTCTTGGGGTGCAGCAACCCGCTGGGTTCAATTTCCAGTACTGCACACAAAAAAAGTCTACAATGAGATATAACCTCACACCTGTCAGGATGGCTATTGTCAAAAAGCCAAAAGGTAAGTGTTGGTGAAAATGTGGAAAAAAGGGAACACACTTGTACATTGTTGGTGGGAATATTGATTGCTACAGCCATTTTGTAAAATGGTATGGAAGTTTCCAAAAAGATTTTTTTTAAATAAACCTACCGTGTGATCCAGTAGTCCATCTTCTGGGTATATATCCACAGGAACAAAGTCATTGTCCTGAAGACATACCTGCACTCCCGTGTTCATTGGAGTACTATTCACAATAGCCAGGATTTGGAACCAATATAGATGTCCATCAACCAATAAGTGGATAAATACATATATGTATATATATATAATAGTCACATCATGAAAACTTATGCCATCTTTAAAAATAAGGAAGTTTTAGCCAGGTGCAATGGCACATGCCTGTAATCCCAGCATCTCAGGAGGCAGAGGCAGGAGGATTGCAAGTTCAAGGCCAAAAGCAGCCTTCATAATTTAGCAAGACCCTGTCTCAAGATGAAAAAATTTAAAAGGAGCTGCAGATGCAGCTCAGTAGTACAGTACTTGCAAAGCATGCACAAGGCCCTGGGTTCAAACCCTAGTACCATCACCAAAAAAAAAAAAAGGAAGTTTTGCTATTTGTTGCCACATTAGTAAACCTAGGGAGCTTAATGCTAAGTGAAATACCAGTAAGCCAGACATAGAAAGACAAATGCATGATCTCATTTATCTGCTGTTGTTACTATTAGGTGCCATCAAGTTGGGTCTGACTCATAGTATAAGGGTCACATTTATCTATAGAATCTAAAAAAATATTGAACTCATGGAAACCAGAGATTAACAGGGTAGTTACCAGGGCCAGAGAGCTGGGGGAAATAGGGAAATATTAGTTAAAGGGTAGAGAATTTTAGATATGTAGGATGCAGTAGTTCTTGAGATTTAACGTACCATATGATGCCTATAATTAATAATGCTATTGTCTGCTTGAAATTTACTGAGTAGATCTTTAGTGTCCTCACTACCATCACCACCACGGTATGTTAATCAGCTTAACTGTGGTAATCAGTTCACTATGTATATGTATATCAAAGCATCAGGTTTTATACCATACATACAATTTTATAAAAATTAAAATAAAATAGTGTAAATAAACAGCATTTTGCTAAGCTTATTTTCCCCCAAAGCCTTTTTTCTTCTAATAGCTAATTAAAATCCTGTAAAACTCATATTGGGCTGGGATTTGGCTCAGTGGGTGGAGTGCTGCACTACAGTCTCTGAGGTCCCGAGTTCAATTCCCAGCACCGCAAAAATGGGAGAAGGACCTGGCAATCCACTCCCAAGGCAATCCCGAAATAGTCAGCCATTGAAAACCCTGTGAGGGTCGCTATGAGTTGGATACCAACTCGACGGCACCTAACAAACAAAAAAAACTCATATGGAAATTCCTGGCATGGTGATTTTGAGCACAGGTTGAGGATTTAGAGGGGTTTTATTTTAGATTCTATTTCTGCCACTTAATAACTGTGTGTCCCTAGGTAAGTCATTTCATTTTTATGAGTCTTGATTTCCTTGTCTATAAAATGACCGAATAATAACTTCATAGAGTTATAGGGTTTTAGGGAGACAATGAATGTGAAGTGCTTAAGCACTGTGGCTGGCACATAGGATTAACTTTTGAGAAGGAGCAGCTCTTATAGTTATTCTTCTTTTAATTTTTGAGGCTGCGGTTTTTAAAAAATTGTAAAAAACTCATAAAATTTACCATCGTAACCATTTTTGAAGTAGAGTTTGGTAAAGTGTGTATATTTACTTTTCCGTGCAACAAATATCCAAAATTTTTCATTTTACAATGCTGAAGGTCATTACCCCTTGTGCAACAGTTCCCCATACATCCCTTCCATAGTTCCACGGAACCCTCATTCTGCTTTCTGTGTTTATGAATTTGATTATCAGATATTTCATATAAGTGGTTTAGTTGCTTTTATTACAGAAAGGGGGAAGGGAGAGAATGCTTCACTTTTACACTTTTTCCAATAGCCAGGCCCCAGCTTCCATCACCACCAGATCCCTGTTACGTTGTCCCTAAAACTTAAACCAAAGGCCTACAACCATAGGCCTTTAGCATAACGTAGCAAGAGAAAAGGAGGGAGAAAATTGTGTCTATTTCTCTTTTTATCCCGAGATAAAATCCTGGCACATGGTAGATAGAAAAAATGAATGAAAGATAGGTTTATTCTGGGCCAAAGTCACCAGGAGGTGGGATGGCACCAAAGGGCTTGGGATTCCCACTGAGCCCAGATGCACCACCATCCAGCTGGGGAGATGCCATCCCTTACTCTGTAGCTGCTGTGCCACAGCCTCAGCCCTTTGTTGGGACTGCTCAAACCCCATGGTGAACGGCAAGTGTTGGTCTCAGCAAGTGGAATTGGTTGTTCCTTGATCCAAGTATGGGTTTATAGAGATTTAGACGAGAGAAAGCAAGAGTGGAAGAGGCCACTTGGTCAAATCACTTCATCTCTGAATATCAGTTTTCTCACCAGTGAAATCAGGAGAAGGATGTGGCAGTCTACTCCCAAAGCAATCCCAAAACAGCCATCAAAAACTCTATGAGGGTCTCTATGAGTCGGACTCAACTCAACAGTGAAATGGGCAATCAGTGAAATGGGCAATCCAACTAGATAAATAATTGTCATTTTTATTATCAAAAATGTTTATTTAAGCAGCAGAACTGTTTTTCCCTTAAATGAGAAGATGTGGGAATTTGAAAGATCTCTGAACAGTACAAGAAATAAATCAAACCAGGTGCAGTAGCATACACCTGTAATTCCAGCGACTTGGGAGACAGGCAGGAAGATCATGAGTTTGAGGCAGCCTGCATAACTTAGCAATACCCTGTCTAAAAAATAAAAAATAAAAAATGGACTGGGGCTGTAGCTCAGTGGTAGAGCACTTGCAAAGTATGAGTGAGGCCCTGGGGTTCAACCCCCAAGTACTGCAAAGAAGAAAAAGGGGAAGGGAAAGAAGAATGAGGAGGAGGAGGAGCAGGAGGAGGAGAAAGAGAAGAAAAAGAAAAAGACATAAATCAGAGAATGCTGAAGTTACTTCTGGTGGCACCATTGCTTTGGGGAAGAAATGGCACATGCTGTCTGCTTAACATGGTAGACCATGGTGGTTCACTCAAGTAGGGAATGCTGGAACTAGGTTTTGGGGGGAAGAACATATGTTTGTTTTTAAACTTACAAAATTTCCAGAGCCCTGGAGCCCTGGAGTGGGCAGTGAGACATATGGCTTCAGAGCTAGGGGCAAAGTTAAGGCTGGAGCAAGAGATCTATTTAGAGAAAGTGATGGAAAAGATTGTTCTCTTTGTGTCTCCCTCAGGTCATGTTGGCCCCCCTTATTTCCATTGCTCTGAAGGTGTCTCAGCTCCAGGAGAGAACAGGACGCACTGCGCCCACTGTCATCACCTAAGAAGACAGCCGGATGTGGTACGTCCCTCCACCCAGGACCCATCCACACCACCTGATTGAAGAGCATGGAAAGAAACAAAGTGTATTCACCCAGGCTTTTTAGGATTTGATTTTTCCACTTCCCAGTTGTTGATGAACAGCACATTTGCAAGCCACTGCCAATGGAGAAGCTCTTTGGAGCTGTGTGAGAGGGGGAAAGCAGACCCTCCGCCTCCTGCGAATGTCAGTTCCCTCTCATGCCCTTCTGTACTGCTGTTGTGTGGGTGTTTGTCTCCTTAGCATCAGCCACTGTTTACAGTGGAAGGTGGAGACTGGCTATCAGCGAGCAAAGCCATTTTTCATCCTTAAGATGTGCCCATGAAATGGCAACACAAGTTCCTTGGTGAATTCCCCCACCCCCATTTACTGTTTACATGTAATCCAACAAAATGCAATTTCTGGTGCCTTCTCTCCAATCAGTTTTCCTCTGAGTGAGACGTACTTGTCTACAGATTTCTGCCTTGTTTTGCAACATAGTCCCATTTGCACAGATATTTTGGGATATTAAAGCAGAATAAGCTACTAGTGCCTGTTGTCCTTTTTGCTTGGTGTCCTTTTTTTTTTTTTCCCCTAAACTACAAAGTGCTTTTTTTCATTTCAGAAAGAAAACAGATTTTTTGTTTTGTTTTGTTTGGGAGTAAGAGGGTATTATATTTTATTTTGATGTCCTAGCCAGAACACAAAATGGTTTTCAGGCTAGGCTGGAAATCTTTAGACTTGGAACTTTAATTTTAAATCTGAACAGGACCAACTGAGCTCTGGATCCTTCCAAGATAGACATTGTAAGTTTGACATGGTTAACTTGGAATGAGGGAAAGAAGATGACTTTCATATCTTAATGGAGTAAACCAGTACCACATACCTTGTAATGCTGAGATGTCCCATGCCTGATGAAGGGAGAGAGGCAGAACCCTCAGAATCCAAGAGCAGAATTATTAGAATTTAGTTGGAATCCTTGAACCCATT
>VMDO01022696.1:0-33005 GCA_007922755.1 Pedetes capensis | reverse complement strand
ATCCCATCAATTCCTGGAGCCTTGTGTTTCGCCAGTTCTTTCGAGGCAGCTTCCACTTCGTCCTTCAACACCATTGGTTCCTCTTCATATGCAACCTCTTGGAATGGTTGGTCATCTACCAATTCTTTCTTGTATAATGACTCTGTGTATTCTTCCCATCTTCTTTTGATGTTTCCTGCATCATTTAATATTTTCCCTGTAGAATCTTTTACTACTGCCACGCGAGGCTTGAATTTTTTCTTCACTTCCTTAAGCTTGAGAAACACAGAGCATGTTCTTCCCTTTTGGTTTTCTGCCGCCAGCTCCTGGCACATGTCATTATAATATTTGTTTTTGTCTTCTCGAGCTGCCTTCTGAAATCTTCTGTTTAGTTCCTTAACTTCCTCATGTCTTCCTTTTGCCTTAGCTGCTAGACGTTCAAGGGCAAGGTCCAGTGTCTCTTTTGACATGTAATTTGGTCTTTCCTTTTTTTCTTGTCTTTTTAAGAACTTTTTGCTTCCTTCTTGAATGATATCTTTTATGTCATGCCACAACTCTTCTGGTCTCCTGTCATTTGTGTCTAATGCATTAAACCTATTTTTGAGGTGGTCTCTGAACTCGGGTGGGATATACTCAAGGTCATATTGTGGCTCTCGTATACTTGTTCTAATTTTCTTCAGCTTCAGTTTGAACTTGCATATGAGATTCTGATGGTCTGATCCACAGTCAGCACCTGGTCTTGTTTTAACATTTTGTACAGAGCTTTTCCATCGTTTCTTTGCACATATGTAGTCAATTTGATTTCTGTATGTTCCGTCTGGTGAAGTCCATGTGTATAGACTGTGTTTATGATGTTGAAAAAATGTATTTGCAATGAGAAGGTCATTGGTGTGACAAAATTCTATCATGCGATCTCCAGCTTCATTTCTGTCACCAAAACCATATTTTCCAACTACTGGGTCTTCTTCTTTGTTTCCAACCTTTGCATTCCAGTCACCAGTGATTATCAGTATGTCTTGATTGCATGTTTGATCTATTTCAGATTGCAGAAGCTGATAGAAGTCTTCCCTTTCTTCATTTGTGGCCTTAGTGGTGGGTGCATAAATTTGAATAATAGTCATTAACTGGCCTTCCTTGTAGGCATATGGATATTATTCTATCACTGACAACATTGTATTTCATGACAGATCTTGAAATGTCTTTTTTGATGATGAATGCAACCCCATTTCTCTTTAGTTTATCATTCCCAGCATAGTAGACCATATGACTGTCTGACTCCAAATGGCCTATGCCGGTCCATTTTAGCTCACTGATGCCTGGAATGTCAATGTTTATGCGACCCATTTCTCTTTTAACAATTTCTAATTTGCCTAGATTCATACTACGTACATTCCATGTTCCAATTATTAATGGATGTTTACAGTTGTTTCTCCTCATTTTGAGTCGTGTCACATCATCACGTTGAGCACCCTGGGGTTTTACTCCATTTCCCTCATCATGGTAGACTCTACTTGGAGGAGGCAACTCTCCCCCAGTAGTCTTTTGAGTGCCTTCCAACCTGGGGGCCTCATTTTCAGGCACTATATCTGACAGTGTTTCCTTGCTATCCATAGGGTTTTCAATGGCTAGTTGTTTCGGGAGTGGCTCGCCAGGTCCTACTCCCTGCACTAAAACATACTATGTCACTAAATATTGCCATCTTGAATGTGATTAAATCTAAAGCTAAATAGAAATGCCCTCATCTTGTTTCATAAATATTAAACCAATTATAGAAAGTCCTCAATTTCTATTGTTCCTCTCCATTGAACTACCACGTATTTATTGGCTAGCTGCATGCTGTCCTATATATGGACTAAGCTATGTGCTTTAATTGTCCTGAATTTTTAGCAATCACTGTGAATATTGTCATAGCTTTTATTTGAAAAGTCCCTTGAAAAAAATAGATTTAAAATAAAAATGATGATAAAATTACATGTGAAAATTTTTCCAGCAACTGCAGTGATTCAAATTAAACCCACAATTCCTAACTTTTTCTACCCATATTCTACATTTATGATGTAGTAAGATTACATCAATTAAAACAGATTGTACACAAATAAAGTTTAAGTGGGGTCATTTCACTCATAAAACAAAGATAATACTACCTTAAATGAGAGGTATACCTAAGCAGTGGTAAAATTCTGACCCAATAAATAGCCATGGAATGATCTTAAAGCTTCTGCCTAGATTGCTGCTTTCTACATTTCTGCTGTTCCACCTCTCAAACCTACAAATGCTCAATTTTCTTAAAAAAGAAAATTTCACTGCACATACACTAATGGAAAAAGGAGCAGAATTTTTATAAAAACAGGCTACTGCCTTCTTGTCAAGTAAGCTGTTGTACCAGCTCACACTCTGCAACGTAGTGTGTGAGATAGACAGAAATGTTCAAAAATAATCCTTTGTCAAATATAATGTACCATTTCACAAGGCTAGGTACGGGGACAAAAATAACACAGAAGTTTGGAAGCTTAGGTGCACAATATAGAAACAGCAAACAAGGCTGATAGTTCAGTACATCCAGTGGACCAACAATATTACCAATTTCAAACACGAAAGCATTCTCAGAGACCTTTGGGCCATCCCAAGAGAAGACTCAGTGAGCACTAGGCTACTTAACTCTAAACCTTCAAAAGAAAAAAAAAGCATAGGCCAAGCAGTTACTTGCAAATAAAAAGTAGGAAAAAAAGGGAAATTAATTTATCACTCACCTTCCCAGAGGCTAAACAATCCCAATGTCTTAGCTTTGTCAACTACTATGCATACTAAGAACAAGTGTGTGTTAAGAGAATAAATATCAAATTGGAAATAAAGGCTAGGGGAGAATAAATAGTTAAGCCTATTTAAAATTAACTTTTCTAACTTTAATTCTAGGGAACTTTTGTGTTCAACTTTAGCAGATAATGCCTGAGAGAAACAGAAATAGACTCACAACCTTCTAAGAGCTTAATTGAACTTTTTAAATAGGTCTCAACTAACCACAGGGTAAGTTCCCCCTAAAATGCTCTGCCTGCCTGAAGGTCCAGCTTCCACCAGAAGTCCTCTCTGGGGACATGAAAAGGGAGAAGGGGGGTCCTCTTTTTGGTCTGTAAACATGATCCTTTGGTTTTCTTTTTTGTTGTTGTTTGTTTCAGGCCTCCCAAGACTGATGCCACATTACATAGAATCTGCCTCTGCTCCCTAGGTGTGCCCTCAAGGTACATTTATATCCTTTTCCACTGGTATTCAAGGATGCTTAATGGCCAAGTGCTTGGATGGATTCCCAGCCTCATGGCTCAAAGAAAATGGAAGTAGGTACAGAGAAAGCGCAGGTGAGAACTTAGGGAAGGAAATCAGACGCCCAGTCAAAACACCTGTTCAACACTAGGCCCCTGTCCTTCTTTTCAAGGAGCAAGGAGCAAGTCCCATGTGTCCCTACAACAGACAGAGGAAACTGAGGCATAGTCTCCTCTATGAGGGAAACTTTTTCTCTAGTGGAGGAATACTAGAACAAAGAGACATTAGCATCTGAATACTGGAAGGTGACACTGGAAATGTTAGTGGCCTGTGTTCTCAAAGGTCATTTCTCAAAAAGTTGAACCAAGGAGGGGGCAAGAGTCTTCAGGGTCCACCAAGAGTGCCTCCTCTACCCACTTACACTTTATACCTGGGGTTTCTGCTGAGAATGGGGCAAAGACCTTAAATTCTTGTCCTCACCTATGTGAATTCCCCAAAATAGAGTACAAGAGTGAGCTCCTATTTGTGCCTTGCATTACCAGGCATACTGAGGCTGAGTACCTGGGAATCTGATATAGGAGGGCAGAAACTGAAGTTTGAAGGGCACAGTTACAGCATGTGGTATGTATCAGGGGAAGAGAGGTCCACAAATACAACTGCAGGATGAGAAAGTAGCCTATGCCTCTTCTCTGGCTATAAATTCTTGCTTACTGTCACCAAACCTGTTCTCCAACTTCAACTCTATTTTCTTTTCTGTGGTACCATCTGCCTGCCTTTCTCTCAGTTCTTATGACTTAATCTTTCTAATCAAAAGACAGGCTGCCCCTTGGGAGGTTGAGGCAGGAGGACCATGAATTCAGGGCCAGCTGCATAGTGAGTCCATCTCAAAAAGCAAACAAATAAAAAAGGGAGGTTAGTTCAAAGAGTGTAATCGGAAAAGCCATGGACATGACTGGGTGTTTTTAATATTATTATGCAAATATTCCATACTCAATATGTAAATGCTCCAATGGAACATACGGAGTTTCAGAACTTGCTTAAAATAATCTAACTTGAAGAATTCATATTCTTTACCCAAAGACTCTATCCTAAGGAATTAATTTCCAAAATAAAGAAAAAAGCTTATGCACAGTGTTTATCATAGAGTTATCATTATTATTATCAATAACATAGTCACAATGAGAAATGATAAAGAAATTTTTATACATCTACCTGAAGGAAAATGTTGTTGTTGTTATTGTGTGCCGTTGAGTCAGTATCCAACTCATAGTGACCCTCATAGGGTTTTCAATGGCTGACTATTTCAGGATTGCCTTGGGAGTGGATTGCCTTGTCTTTCTCCCATTTTTGCGGTGCTGGGAATTGAACTCGGGACCTCAGAGACTGCAGCACAGTGCTCTACCAACTGAGCTAAATCCCAGCCCAGAACATTATGTAGGCATTTTAAATGTTTACTGTCTAGTTGCAATTCAGTGAAACCTAATGTTAGAGAATTTAAAGTAAAAAAACAAGTAATTAATATGGCATGAAGAAAACTGTATGCATGGAAAAAAATCATATGAAGATGTTAATAATGGTTGTCATTACTTGGTAAAATTATAGTACTTTTTTTCCTTTTCATATTCTTGTAGTTTCTAAGTTATTTATAATTCTAGAATGAGGCGGGGGGGTTAAGAAGGTAAATTTCTTTAGAAGGGAAAATATTTTACTTGCATAGAAAATTTTTTATGCATTTAGTTGACAACAAACTCTTTTAGGGTCAGGAAACACAGCATTTTCTGAAAGAGGACTTAGGACTAGGGATATGAAGAACATGCAAGAGAAACTTGGCCTGCTTAGAAATCTATCTAGTTCTCTACCATTACCAGATCAGGAACAGATCTCACACCCAACATTCAAGGTTATTCATAAGCCAGTATGAGCAGTTCTCAGATGAACTTTTGTCTAGCATTCTTTCTGCCTACGGAAGCTCTTTCCAACTCTCCAGAGATTGCTTACTTCACCTTCAACCATGAAGACTTTCCTTCTCATCATCTCAGCTTCTACTTGTCCTCCTTTCTCTTCAGGTGTTGCTATAGCACTTAAGTCCACACTAATTTTTTTCTGGTATTAAGCCCATTCTATTTTGTTAATTGCTTGTGTGTAACTAAAAACTTCCAGTGAGATTTTAAGTTCCTCGAATTAGTAACCAATTTAGACGGTCTCCATATGGTAGTCATTGGGCAAATACATACAAAAACAGAGAAACAGTGCAGTTCTAATGTCAGGTTGGTATTATATTCATACTCTCTGCGCATATCTAAATAAAAAACTCTGCCTTTGTTTTAAAATGTTGAGGCTGACCATCCATCACTAGGATATGTACTTTCCTTTTATGTTGTTTTTAATCGCAATGATCCTGTAGTTTTACTGATTCACTCATATCAATTCTGTTGTTCCCTTTGGGATTAAACAGATTGGATTGTAAGGTGCCTCATCACAATTTATAGTATACAGCATGAGAGTCAACTTAAAATGGATAAGAGCCTTCAACATAAAACCAAAAACCTTAAAACTACTAGAAGAAGAGATAGGAAACATGCTCCAACACATAAGCATAGGAAAGTATTTCCTTAAGAAGACTCTAATCACTCAGGAAATTGCACCAAGAATTGATAAATGGGATTACATGAAATTTAAAAGCTTCTGTACAGCATACAATCATCAGAGTTAAGGAAAACCCATTAAAAGGGAGAAAATCTTTGCATCGTACACATCCAGCAGAGGACTAATTTCTAGAATTTACAAAGAACTCAGGAAAGCAAATCCCAAGACAACAAATAACCCAATACACAAGTGGGCAAAGGAAATGAACAGACAGTTCTCAAATGAAGAAGTTCATAGGGCTAAGAAACACATGAAAAAATGCTCAATATTCCTAGCCATTAGGGAAATGCAAATCAAAACAACTCTGAGATTCCACCTAACTCCAGTAAGAATGGCCAAAATCAACCAAACAAATAATAACAAATGCTGGCAAGGATGTGGAGAAAAAGGAACCCTTTTACATTGTTGGTGGGACTGTAAATTGGTTCAGCCACTTTGGAAAACAACAGGGAGATACCTCAGAAAATGAAAAATAGAACTGTCATACGACCCAGCTATACAACTCCTGGGAATATACTCAAAGGGAGACAAGTCATTATACCACAGAGACACCTGCATCTCCACATTCAATGCAACACTCTTCACAATAGAAAGAATATGGAACCAACCAAGATGCCTGTTAACAGAAGAGTGGGTAAAACAAATTATGGTACATATACAAAATGGCATATTATTCAGTAATAAAAAATGAAATAATATCATTTGCAGCAAAATGGATGGAACTGGAGAATATCATCTTAAGTGAATGAACACAGGGTCAAAAAGAGAAATACCATATGTTCTCACTCAGATATTGGAGCTGAATCTCACAGGAAGGAAAAAACCATACATAAGTAGATATATAAAAATGCATAATTAAACTTATTGAAGAAGGGAAACTATAAAGAGTAGAAAGAAGGGTTCCCGTCAGATTTTGGAAGCTAAGCAGAGTCGGGCCTGGTTAGTACTTGGATGGGAGACCGCCTAGGAACACAAGGTGCCATAGGCTTGGGAGAAGGACCTGGCAACCCACTCCCAAAAATCAATCCACCATTGAAAACCCTATGAACAGCAGAGAAGCACTGACAATAGTGTTTCGACTGTTGTAGGTAGGGTCTCTATGAGTCGGATACTGACTGGATGGCACCTAACAACAATAACAGAAAGAAGGAGGGAGGGGACTAGCAAAGAGAAGCAAAGATTGTGGAAGGTGGGATGGGGAGGAGAAACAATGCAAAGGGATAAAGGGGGGATAATCTCAATGTAAATGAGGCAACTTCATGAGTACATGGGGAAAATAAGGGAATATAACCCAAATATGCACACAAGTTTTACTACATGTTAGTCAAAAGGTTCCATAAACTTCGTACATTGATGAAAGTGTAACTAAAAGTGATTTCATAGTCGAATAATGCAAAAAGCAAATGTTATATGTATCCCACCAACATTTGCCAATAAAGGAAAAAAATGAACAATAAGAAATTACCTCCTAGAAATCAAATTTAAGACTCTACATAGAACTTTACTTCTCTAATAGTCTTGTCTGAACAACATATATAAATTTGTGTCTCTATTTGATGTCTTTATTTAGGTAGTGGGCTCAAGTCTATCAATTTACCATTAACTTAAGAAAGAACTCTCCAATACAAATGGTTCAATACTTTAGAAATGATGGACTAGATGACTATATTCCTATCTGCTATCAAATACTATGCTGGCACTTAAGAGATAATGAGTATTCATATAGCAACCTGCCTCCAGAGACATCACAGGAGTTGCATATCTTAAGAGAAAACCCATAAATCATAAATGAAAGCAAGTCAACTGACCCATCAAAGGAGAAAGAAAACCATAACATTCATTATTTTTGCAGAAGGAACATACAAGGTCAGTATAATTATTGACTCTGAAAGGCAGGGCAAAAATAAATCAATTCAGTTTCCCATTGTATAGAACTCCATTTTGCTACAACACGCATTTTTAAAATAAATGTTTTTCTAGATTCTACCACTTACTGAGTGATCTTGGGCCTTTTCTGTATTTCAGTTTGTCTATAAAAATCACCTGCTATGCCAAATCACAAGAGTGGTAATGAATCAAATAACTTTATCTAAGTCAGGGTTTATCTCTCACATTATTATGTGTTATTCAGTCATATACTCCATAAACCAGATAACTATTCTTACTTCAAATGTGACCTAAAGTTTAGATTTATTTTTACTGTCCTAATGGATTTCTCTTAGACTTGAGCATCTACCATATATCACTGCCAGAAATGTGTTGAACATCTCCTGTTATGACCTAGCTCTTCTATGCACTGTTGTCCAGATATTTGTTGCTAGATGCTTTCTAAGAAAATAGACTTTTCCCATATGATTCAAAAAATGTTTTCATACATACATACACACACACACACATTTACATATGTGTGTAGAAGTAAAGTAAAAAGTAAAGTAAGAGAAGTTCTATGTAGAGTCTTAAATTTGATTTCTAGGAGGTAATTTCTTATTGTTCATTTTTTTCCTTTATTGGCAAATGTTGGTGGGATACATATAACATTTGCTTTTTGCATTATTCGACTATGAAATCACTTTTAGTTACACTTTCATCAATGTACGAAGTTTATGGAACCTTTTGACTAACATGTAGTAAAACTTGTGTGCATATTTGGGTTATATTCCCTTATTTTTCCCATGTACTCATGAAGTTGCCTCATTTACATTGAGATTATCCCCCCTTTATCCCTTTGCATTGTTTCTCCTCCCCATTTACATAGGTGTGTGTGTGTGTGTGTGTGTGTGTGTGTGTGTGTGTGTGTGTGTGTTGTTTTTTGTGGTACTGGAGGGTTGAACCCAGGGCCTTGCATGTTTGTTGCAACTGCTCTACCACTGAGCTGCACTCCCAGCTTGTTTTTATTTTTTACCTTGACACATAGTCTGATTAAATTACCCAAGCTACTTCTGGCCTCAAACTTGTGATCCTCCTACCTTCCCCTCCCAAACTGCTGGGATAACAGACTTGAGCCACCAAGCCAGGCTTCTTTTTCATATTTAAAGAGCAATAGTTCCATACGCAAAAAGTTTACAGGTTGTTGTTGCTGTTGAGATTACTCCTACGAAAATTAATGCTATATTTAATATCTAATAGTGCACAAATATATATACATTTGGATCCACTACTCAATATAGTGGACGGAGCACGGACTTTGGAGTCAGGGAGATCTGTATTCAGATTCCTGTTCTGTGACCTTGACAGTGTAACTTAACATCTCTGTTTCTTTCTTTCCACATTTGGTTCGGAGTAATTTAATGACATACCATATATAACAGTAAGCGCCTAGGATCAGAAAGTCTTATTTCCTATTCTTAAATCTTCTCGTTCCATGCTAGGACCAATCAAACCCACCCTAAATACAAGACAACTTTCATAAGACATTTCCCAAGACTAGAAGGAACGCTGCGATGTAAAATAAAGTGGAGGATGTCATGAATCCAAAAAAGCAGGAAGCGGCGAAACCGAGAGGTATCTAAGGGCCCTAGACCTCACTTGGATGTGGAAAAAGACATTAACGTGACACACTTTCAAGAATCCTCAGCATGCTCGAGGAGGTTCGTACTGAGATGAAGGGAGAGGGCAGAATCACAGAACACGCCGGCGGGAGCCTCCGCGCCTCACCCCGCCCGGCCCCGCCCGTGCAGGTCTCCCTTCCGGAGCCTGGAAACTGAGGTCGGAGTCCGCAACTGACCTCGGCCCCCTCCCCGCGCCCATTCTGCCCAAACGTCCTAGGCACGAAAGGTGCTGAATCACCAGCCCGCCGGCGGCCGCCCTCGGGTCCGTCACTGGCATCGCAGCCTCCGTCCCCGGGGAGGTGGCTGTGCCGAGGACCTCGGGGCGTGGGGACGGCGGGCCGGGCGGCCGGTACTCACCGGGCGAGGACGAGGCGCCCGGAGCGCGGCAGCCTGCGCTGGTGTTGGGGTCCCCTCCGCCAGCCCACCGCCCGCGGCATCCACGGCTGGGGGCTGCGGCGCTCAACCCCGAGCAGCTGGAGCAGCTGTCGCTGCCCAAGGGGTGGCGGCTACCGGCGGGCCGGACCATTCGCCCGCCGGGGCCGGGGGTGCGCGGCGCGAGCTTCGCGGGCGGCGAGTCCCTGATTGCCCGGAGGAGCTCAGGAGGCGGGGACTCCGCTGCAGGTTCGCGCTGGGCGGGCTTGGTCGGCTGGGGCCAAGCGAGGAGCCGCTGCCGGTCCTCGCGGCCCGCAGGCAGCGCGGGGAGCTCCCCCTGCGCGGCCGCGTTGGTCCCGCTCGCGGCTGCTTTAGAACGCGGCAAACAGAGGACCTAGCAACCAGCGCGCCGGGTGGCAGCCGCCGAGGGGAAGCGCGGGGATGCGCCGTCCTGAGCGCTGCGCTCCGCGCCGCCTCCCCTCCTGTCAGCCTCGCGGCCCTGTGGCGCCAGACCCGCGGCGCACCCTACCACAGCCAGCTCACCGCAAGCACTGGGGGAGCTCGAGTCTTTGAAGGGGCTCCTCTGCTCCTGTTATCTAAGCATCCTCGCAAAGCAAAGAATAAAAGGGTATTCAAGGCCAGCTCGAAAATTAGAAAATAAAATGAAGCTGGGGCTCCTTCCGTGGGTGCTTTGTACGTGTGAGGGGGTGAGGGAGAGTTCTGAATCACCGTTACTGCTAAGCAAATATGGATCCACAGCAGTTGGAAAATACAGACTTAGAAAACCGTTTCAATTGATAGATCTATAAAAGATTATAGAAGAAATTCAAGAATATGTGTGGCTCGCTGTTCACCATTTTAGAGATTAGTGTCTTGGGAACTGGGAGACAATCATGACCTTATATGAAATGAACCTGATAGCTGGGAAAAGTTCCCACACATGGCATGCTTGGGACTTCTGGGGTCCTTAGTAGGTTTGTTTCAGACCATGGTGAAGATTAAACAAGTGTACAATTTTCCTAATAGAAAGAATCTACCTATGAAATGTGATTAAAGAGAAAAAGAGACCTTCCAAATGCATCCCTTCACAATTTAAAGTCATTTTCTCTGGATTAAAGTTTTATCCTCTTTTGAATAACTCAGCATAAACGGAGCACCTACTATGAAGTAACAATTATACTGAGACTATTTTCAATTTCATTACTTCATTTATTCTTCGAAAAACTTACGATATCAATGAGAATGTTCCTGATTTTTTAATGGGGAAACGGAACTCAATGTTTTTTGTGTTGAGTTAAAATTTCATAGATTATGAGTTGCAGAAACTGCACATGGTGATACACGCCTCTAATCCCAGTACCTGGGAGGCTGAGGCAGGAGGACGTTGAGCTCAAGGACAGCCTAAGCAACACAGCAAGATGCTGTCTCAAAATTAAATTAAAAACATAAGTGGAAGAGATAGACATTGCCACCTGGCAACCTGAAGTATTAAAAGGAGTAGAAAAAGAGACTGGAATTTATCCAGAGCTAGCCAGGAACATCAATGTCAAAAATGCCCTGTTAATGTCATGTGGGAACAAGGAGCAAATCTCCACTACTTTCTTGTTGCTCATTCTAACACTATCATTTACATTGTATTATACTTTACACTACACTTGTACGATTATTATAATACACTTCACACTACTATTCTTCCAAATCAAGAGGAAGCAAGAACTTTAAAATGAACATACTGTCATGGTTCCTCATATACCTCACCAGAATTTAAAGGAAAAAAAAAAATGATGATAGGATAACAGGGACATTACCAACTCTTGCATCACCTCAAGAAATCTTTTTCAGAAGTCAGAAAAATACATTTAAGTTGTTTTCCTATGGTGTGCCATTGTTACTATGTTGACTGTTATTGTTAATGTTCATACATCAGAACCAGCACAGCAGAAATCCCCAGAGTTCTGTGTTGCTGAGGAACCACAGCACTGAGTCCTCAGAGAAGTCAGGTAGCTGTGACTCAGGGCAAGTGGCCTCAGCTTCACAAATGTGGGATTCTTCTCTCCACTTGCAATTGTTTCAATTTCAAATGCAACACCAACAGAAACAGAACAAGAGTTAACAAGATGCCTTTTCATTTAGTGCTTTACCTCAAATGCTGGATGCTGGGGATATAGGAAGGGAGGGTAAACCCTTGAATGGCCCACCTAAGACCTTGGTAGAAATTAGAATTTATCATTTATGAACCTGATGAACTAGTGTCATCTCCAGCCATCTATATAGTTGACATTCTTAGCCCAAGTGTGTCTGAATAAAGAAGGAAGAGAATATTTGAGATGCCGGCTTTGGAAAGATACCTACAGGAATGAAGGAAATGATGTGGTGACCACATTCCCTGCTCTAGCTTGGACTCTTCAAATGGTTTTGAGTCCCCTGGGGAACAATGGTGGAGCTAGAAGCTAAGGAATCTTTTTCACAAATGACGGTGAGATTTTGGACCTATGAACTATTGCTGTGAGCCTGATGACAAAATACAGTACATAGCTGGAGAGTCATTCTGTCCGCTGGTCTGTAGACCACTGCACAGCCTAGTCACCAGGGAGGAACTGTTTTGCCTGGTGAGGGTGGATTCTTGGGAAGGACATTTGTGGCCACTACAGGGTCAAGGTTACTTGACTAGAATTCCAGAGCAGTAGAGAGGAGTAGAATTGTTCCTGAGCACTTTGGAGACATAACTGAGAATCTTTTATGGTGAATGAGGGAGCTTGGATTGGGGGAAGGAAAATTATTACTTAAAGTCATTGTTAAACCTTATTTAGACACTGACTATTAAGGTGAATTCATTTGTACTTACAAAGCAACCTAACTGGGAAGTTAAAAAAATATTACTTAGAAATAATACTAAGAGAGCAGAAAGAGAGTACTTAATTTGATTGAACTTCATTGTGAGCCACACAATGTAGAACCTTGATTCAAGAATATTCATTAAGTGCCTACTATATGCTACCCGCCTATTGAGGCATGGGGTGACCTTCACATCATCCCAAATACTCTTGCTGAGGAGGCTAATGATATAGTTTCTGTTGTTTGCTTTTAGGTAGCAATTACTAAATCATTAGTATATTTGAGGTAAGTACTATCATCATGAGAAGTAGGTGCTATTATTATGCCCATTATATAGAAGAAGAAACCAAGAATTGCAGTGGTTAAACTAGAAAGAAGCAAAGCTACTTTCAAACCCAAATATGTGATATTATTCTCAAATACTTCTGCTGTTTCCTGCCACACAGACAGCATGTTTCTCTACAATAAAAAATATACATTTCATATTTATTTATTTATTTATTTTGTTTCTTGAGATTGGGATCTCAATATGTAGCCCAAGCTGGTCTCAAACTCATGATCCTCCTGCCTCAGCCTCTCAAGTGCTGGGATTACAAGCGTATACCAACATACCCAGTCATATTTTTTTAAATCTATTTTAACTCTCATTTCTAAAGGAAAATGACTCATTTCTCACAGATAAAATTTTAAGTGACAGTCTTCCCAATGGAAATATTAAATATGCTTGTCCAGGTTTTGATCCTCAGAAAAGAAACCTTGAAATAAGAAGTGATCATTGCATCATGAACTTGGCCTAAAATTCTTGTTGTAGATTCTGTTTCCAGGAACTTTTAGGTGAAAATCTGGAATCTATATTTTTATGAAACTCCATAGATGATTCTAATGAACCACCAAGTCTGACCCTGCCATATAGGACAAGAGCAATGTGGAGCTCAAAAACAAAAACAAAAAAATCCTGTCGCCTAGACTTAGTTAACTCTTTAACCCCACCATTTATTGAGCAGGAAATGGGAGATGAGCATTTGAATCATACTAGATATAATTTGATATTATAATATCTGACATTATTTATTAAAACATTTAGAACTTTTTTTCAGTGTTGTTACAATAACTCTCAACAAATCTTCAAAAAGTCCTGAGATAAAAATTATACTTCTTAACACTCACTTGTGTATGTTTACATATTTGGACCTTAAATCCCTTTTTGATTATTATATGTTTTTTTTTTTTTCAGTACTCAGGGGTTGAACTCAGGGCCTTATACATGCTAGGCAAGTACTCTACCCTTGAGCCACACCTCCAGCTCCTTTTTAATTTTTTTAGATTTATTTTGAGACAGGATCTTGCTAAATTGTGTGGGTTGCCTTTGGCCTACACTCTGGATCTTCCTGCCTCAGCCTCCCAAATCTCTGGGATTACAGGCATGCACCACTGCACCCAGCTCAATTATTATATGCTATCTTATGTGAAAGAAAAAAGAGTATTAGAACTACATTGGATTTATGTATTAATTTTTGGAAAATTGACATGTTTATGAGAATAAGTCATTCTGTGCAAGAGAATAGATTTTTCCATTCATTTATATTTTGTATTGCACCTCCCTATACACTATTTTTATAGCTTTGCTCATATACTCTGTCCCAGGGTTTCAAGTCTGTGAAAAATTGGCTTCATGTTTGGGTGTGAATTCAATATATTAAAATTTAGAGGGTTCAGGTTCAGTTCAGATTTAAAATTTTAAACCTATGTGCAGATGCCTGCAGCTGTAGCACTGTAGTGTCCGATCCTGTCAGACCTCAGAAGCTAAACAGGGTCAGGCCTGGTTAGTCCTTGGATGGGAGACCACCTGGGAACACCAGGTGCTGGAGGCATGGGAGAAGAACCCATCAATCCACTCGCAAAACTCATTCTGCCACTAAAAACCCTATGAATAGCAGAGAAGCACTGACAATAGTGTTTTGCCTGTTGTATGTAGAGTTGCTCTGAGTCAGATACAACTCGACAGCACCTAACAAAAACAACAATGTGTAGATAGATGTATAAAATATTTTTCAATAGGTAATGATGCACAGAAGAAGAAGAAGAAGAAGAAGAAGAAGAAGAAGAAGAAGAAGAAGAAGAGGAAGAGGAAGAGGAAGAGGAAGAGGAAGAAGAAGAAGAAGAAGAAGAAGAAGAAGAAGAAGAAGAAGAAGAAAGCTGAACCTGGACCTGACTTCATTGGGTTTCAGGCTCAGGTTCAGGTTCAGGTTCCAGTTCAGAAAAAAAATTTTAAATGCTTGAACCAGCACAGGTTAAGGTTCAGTCTGACTCTCTGCTATCTATGTTGTTGTTGTTATGTACCATTGAGTTATATCAGATTCATAGTGACCCTCATAGGGTTTTCAATGGCTGATTGTTTTGGGATTGCCTGGGGAGTGGATTGCCACGTCCTTCTCCCATTTTTTGCGGTGCTGGGAACCGGGGACCTCAGAGACTGCAGAGCTGTGCTCTACCAACCGAGCTAAATCCCAGCCTTGCTATCTATACATATGATTTAAACCTGAACCCAAACCAAACCTGAACCCTCTAAATTTTAACACATTGAACCTGCACCCAAACCTGAATCCAATTTTTCTCAGGTTTGAAGCCCTACTGTGTTCCATGCTTTTTTTTTTTACCAGATTTATACCAAATTACATCATATCATTTGTCTTCTGAATCAAATGTTCTTCCCCTATTATTTTTCTAAGTGTTTTTTCCTGCATAGAGAGGGGCTGGTGATTTCTGCAGTTTATGTTTTATTTATTCCATGCACTAACTTCCATTGTGTGTTTTTTCGTGAAAATCTCATGGTTTTTCCAAGAGTTACATCATCAGATTCAAGAACTTTATTTTTTCACCATTTATACCAGTTATTTTATTTACAATTACCAGAACTGTGAATGTAAGTGATTATAGTGATGTTTGTCTGAAATCTGATTTTAAGTAAAATGTTTAATTTTTGCTATTAGGACAACAGGGCTGGGATTTAGCTCAGTTGGTAGAGTGCTGTGCTGCAGTCTCTGAGGTCCCGAGTTCAATTCCCAGCACCACAAAAATGGGAGAAAGACCTGGCAATCCACTCCCAAGGCAATCCCGAAACAGCCATTGAAAACCCTATGAGGGTCGCTATGAGTCGGATACGGACTCGACGGCCCCTAACAACAACATTAGGACCATATTTGGTAGTGGGTTTGCTTTATTATATTAGTAATTTCCTTCTGTTCCTATTTTGTTTGTATTGCATTGTATTTGTTTTATTGCATTGTATTGTATTTTGTTTGGCATTGGTCCTTGGCCTTTATCTGATTCCTTTTACAGCTTATTGATAATGGCTGGGGGAGGGGGTTCTCTTTTAATTTTTAATGTAATCAATATGTAACTACACTTGTTAATTTTGAAATGCCCTTTCATTCCTCTAATAAAACCTGTTTTGATGTGGTGTGTTACTCTTTTTGTTCATTTTTCTGTTACATTCTCTCATATGCTATTTAAATAGTTTTATTGATATTCAGAGGTGAAATTAACCTGTACTTTCAATTAGTATTGCATTCTTTCTTAGGCTTTAGTGTTAGAGTTACTCTGGCCTCATGAAATTAACTGGAGAACTTTCAACCTTTTTCCAACACTTCCAATAGTATAAATAGTATTGAAATAGTCTATTTTAATAGTTAAATTAAAAACTCAACTGTGAATTCATAAGCCTTACAATCTTTTTCAATAGATCATTAATCACTTCTCTAATTTTTTTCTGAAATAATTGATCTATTCAGAATTTTTCCATCTTGTGTGTCAGTTGTGATACCATATTTTCCAATGAAAGCATTTATTTCTTCTAGATTTTATTTTTTAATATGCTGGTATGAAGTCACTATTAGTTTATATTGTTCTTGTTAGGTGCAGTGGAGTTGGGTCCAACTCATAGTGACCCTATGTATAGCAGAATGAAACACTCCCTGACACTGTGCCATGCCCAGCACTATGTCAGCGCTTCACTGGTATTCATAGGGTTTTCAGTGGCTGATTGTTTCAGGACTGGATCTGGAGTGGGCTTCCAGGTCCTCCTTCCATTTTTGCGGTGCTGGGAATTGAACACAGGGCCTCAGAGAGCACAGAGCAAGCACTCTACCAACTGAGCTAAACTGCAGCCCATTAGTTTATATAGAATAAATTTAATCTCTTATTTTTAATTTTTAATAATTTTGTTTAATTTTATTTCATTTTTCTTAGTAGGCTCATACAGTGTTTGTCAATGTTATTGGTCTTTTTAAAGAATCAATCTTTGAATTTATAAGCCTTTTCTAGTATCTTATCTACTTTAATAATTTTACTTTCTATGATTATTTTTTAAAAGCCATATGTATTTATATATTTTATTAGAAATTTTTAATGTACACCTTAATGTATTTTTATGATTATTAATATCATTTTTCATTATTGTTCTTGCTTGGATTCATTAGGACTTCATTTTCACATTTCTGCTTTCATAGTTACAGACATTTATTCTTCCAAGTTCAGGTTTTGCTCAGCTCCCTTGTTTTTTGTTTTGTTTTGTTTTGTTTCTGTTTTTGTTTGTGGTGGGGATATTTTTTTGCTCCATTATTTTAAAGGTGTTTGATTTTCCAATGTTTCTGGGTATTGCTATATTTTTTCTTTAATTTCCTTTTACATAAAAGACATACCTCATTGTGTGTTTCTTAATTTCCAGTTAATTATATTAGAATGTGATGAACAAATGTAACTTGTCAGCTTTCTACTTCTTGAATTTCTTAGGGGCTTCTTTTTGACTAGGCACATGATTCTTTTTATAAAAGTTCTATGGAAATATGAATTATATTTATGAATATATATGCACATGTCCTATTAAAAAAATGAAATCCTGTATGTGAATACACACTATGATCTCAATGTTTAGTTGTTGTTGTTGTTGTTGTTGTTGTTGTTGTTAGGTGCTGTTGAGTCTGACTCATAGTGAACCTATGGAAAACAGAACAAAACACTACCTGACACTGTGCCCTGCACACAATCTTTTTTTTGTTTTTGTTTTAAGCCTATTTTTGCAGACACTATGTCAATTCATCTAGTTGAGGATCTTCCTTTTTTGTTGTTGTTGACCTGTCACTCTCCCAAACATGATGTTCTTCTCCAGGGATTGTGCCTCCTGACATCTCCCCAAGATTCATATTTTGACATCTAATCACCAATGTGATGGTGCTATGGTGATGAGAGGTGAGTAGGTTGTAAGGGCACAGTCCTCATGAATGGGATTAATGCCCTTAAAAGATGATCCAGAGAGCTGCCTTGCCCTTTCCACAGTGTGAGGACACAGCAAGAAGAGAACAGCTATGAACTAGAAAGCCCTCACCAGACATTGAATCTGCAGGCACCTTGATCTTGGAGTTCCTGGCCTCCACAATTGTGAGAAATAAATTTCTGTTGCCTGTAAATTTAGCCAGTCTATGACATTTTGTCATAGCAGCCAGAATGGCCTAAAAATAATATGTAATATATTAAATCAAGTTTAATAATTCTATTATTCACTCTGTGCCTACAGCTGTAGCCATGTGGCATCTGATCCTGTCAGATCTCAGAAGCTAAGCAGGGTCGGGCCTGGTTAATACCTGGATGGGAGACTGCCTGGGAACACCAGAAGCTGTAGGCTTGGGAGAAGGACCTGGCAACCCCCTCCCAAAAATCAATCTGCCATTGAAAACCCTATGAACAGCAGAGAAGCACTGACAATAGTGTTTCCCCTGTTGTATAGAGGGTCACTATGAGTCAGATACCGACTCAACGGCACCTAACAACAACAACAACAATTATTCACTCTACGTCTTCTCTGTATTTTTTTGTCATTGTATTTGTTAAATTCTTCTAATTCTGGGAGAATTACACCATAAAATTCAATGCAATTGTATTTTTACCATCTTCTTTCACTTTTTTTATTGAAAGAAAAATGTTCTCTTGTTAGACCTAAAAGTTTTATTTGTATATTTAATTTCTTATGTTGTTTGCTAAAAAAAAAAAAAAACAGACATTTAGTCGGTCATATCTATATCTTCTTCAGTGCTTTTAACCTTATATTCCACATTGCCTGCTATTAATATTACCTCTCTTGTTGTCTCTCTATGCATTTCTATGATTTGGTTTCGTTTGACTTTTATTTTCAGCCTTTTTATTACAGTGTCTAAGTATGTATTTTGTACAGAAATGTTCTTTTTAATCAACTCAAATTCTTTTTTAACGAGATTTCTGTCACATTTTGTCTAATGTCTGATATTCTTGACTTTTCTTTTCATCCTATTTTGTACTTATTTATCTGACCATATTGTTGCATTTTACCTTTTTCTTACCTTTGCCTGTTTGATCAAATTTCATTCATTACCTTTTTCCCTCAGTAATTTGCAAGTTTTGGTAGGGATTTTTTCTTTTCATAAATGCTTATCTTCTTTTCGCTTGCTCTCATAATCAGAGAGTATTACAGGACTATCACATGAAAGCATAGTGTTGTACCAGATTTTATATTTCCCCATTTCCCTCTTCCACCTGAGTATTTTAGAATAATTTCACTTTCTTCCTCTTTCAACATTTTTTTTTGTCTCCTATAGTCCAGTTTTATTTCTCTCTTCATCTTTTTCTACCGTGAGATTTCTATTCTACTCTATTTATTATTTGGTTAGGACTTTTTTTCTTGTGGATTTTCCTATGATGAAATACATAAATAGTAAACTCCTATGTACCAACAAATACCTTTCTTTCATGCTGAGAGGTGAATGCTATCCTGTTCAGGTAATGATTCTTTTATTTCAGTGCTGGAGGTTGAACTCAGGTCCTTGCATGTGCTAGGCAACTGCTCTACCACTAAATCACACCCTCAACCCATTTAAGTTTCTATTTTGAGACAAGGTCTCATGAAATTGCACAGGCTGCTTCTGGCCTTGAACGTATGATACTTCTCCTTAGCCCCCCAAGTCACGGGAATTACCAGCATGCACCAAGGTGCCCACTTCAGGTAATGAATTTTTTAGTCATAGTCATATTCTTAGAATAATCTATGGATATTAGTTAATTTTTATTTCTAGTTTCCATTATGCAGATGAGAAATCTAACAGAAGTGTGATTTCTTTTCCTTTGCAAATAACTTGTTCTTATTGCTGAGAATATTGTGATATTTTTCTTTATATCTCTAGCATTCAAGAATTTTACTACACTTAAATCTTAAAGAAATTTTTCTTGTTATTTTGAGTTATTGCCTTTTTCCATCTGTTATTTTTTCTCCCATAGAAATTCCGGGTACATTGAACTTGACTTTCATTTTCTCTTGATGTTTCCTTTTCCCCCTTATATTTTGAGGTATTTCTTAGACTTGGACCTTTCAGAACACAAATTCAGATTTCAGTAGAGAGTATCCTCTCTTCAATTCTTTTCTTGAAGTTATATGTAGGAAGTTATATTTTCATTTCCAGCAAGATGTTTTTATCACGCGCTTATGCTTAATTCACATTATCACTGTCTCCTCCAGCAGCACTCTAACAGTACTATGTTTGTTCTGATGGTTGAGCTATTGGGTAGGTTGATTTGCTTTATCAGCTCATTGGTGCTCGTGCTTACAGGACAGAAGTCCTACAGACAGTGAAAGAGGAAGCTGTCTCTACCTTCAGAAGTCTATAGTTTAAAGCAGCAGATGTCAGTGATTTTTGTGCCAGGGACTGATTTCAGGGAAAGTAGTTTTTCCATGCACTAGAAGAGGAGCTCAGTGGGTAATGCAAATGATGGAGAGTGGCTGTAAATATAGATGAAGTTTGCTTTCTTGCCCACTGCTCACCTCCTGCTGTGTGACCTGGTTCCTAACAGTCCAACTGGTCGATGGCCTGGGGATCGGTTTAAAGCACAGAGGCTGCCAGCCCTTATTGCAGGTCTTGAAGGAACCCCCTGCTCTCAGGTCTCCATGTGCTTTCACAGCCGAAGAAACAGGAAGATCTAGCTTCCTGCACAGTCCTTTCTTGACCTTATGACGATATGGAGAGCTGAGCCAACATTGTCCAGAGACCCACAGCTCCCTAACCAGCCAGCATTTCCCAGTGTCTGCTACACCTAGCTCTAAATTCCGGATGATGTTCTTTGCCCATCTCTTAGGAGTGAAAGAGTTGTGCTAGTTTCCTCTGCTACAAATCCCTTTGCTATAGAGCCTGAGATCTTACTTCTACCCAGCTGCCCATGAAAGCCAGCAGCCCTAAGGCTCCTGAGAGGCCTATACATTGGAGCCAGGATGAATGAAACAGCGATCTATGTTTGTGTCAACTTATGGCCATAATCTCCCTTCAGCCTGCATTTTTTTATAATCAAATTAACTTTTATTTGAATCTCTCATCTTATCAAGCAATCAATTCAAGATGTTCTTTTTCCTGGGAACGGGTCATGGTTCTGGAGTTTTTACATGATACTCTAATATTAGGGCAGGAGAAGTAGCCATCTGATCTGAGTCATCTGTCCATTCTGGTACTTCTATAAAGCTAGATTGTCTGTGTTAGTTGTTGTTACATGGCCTAACACCTATTTTCATGTTATAAAAAATGATACATAAATACAATGAAGCTAGGGGCTGGCAGAGTCCAACTAGCCCATGCTTTGAAGATCAGTGAGATCTTGTCTAGAATACTAATGTTGGCCAAGAATATATCTAAATGTGAGTCTGAGTTTCCTGGTTAAAAAGAACTCATCCTTAGGAAGAAAAAATAAGGGGCACAAGTTTGTTTCAATAAGCATGACTTTGAGCCAAAAGACAAAGGAAATTTTAATATAGTTTGATTCTTTTGCTCACATTGTCCTGCATCTCAGCTCCCAGGACCAGGGAATATGGATGATCAAGCAAAACTAAAAAGCCCATTTTACTAGAAATAGAGCAAGACATAAAACAAAATATTTGGAACCTCCATGACAAAGATGAGTGAGTGATTGTGTTTAATTTTGGGGTTATTTATGCTTGTTCATTCCCCTAGTTTCAACTGAACCCCCTTTTTTTTCAGCACTGGGGGTTAAACCCAGGGTCTTACACATACTAGACAAGTGCTCTACCACTGAGTTGTACCACAAGCCCCTTTTTTATTTTTTATTTTGAGACAGAGTCTCCCTTAGTTATGCAAGCTCCCTCTGGCCTTGAACTCAGGATCCTCCTGCCCAAGCCTCTTGAGTAGCTGGGATTGCTGATGTGTGATGTGGTGCCTAGCTCTGGCTGGATCATCAGAATCAGTGGTGCTGGTGTCAGCAAAGTGGGAGAGAAGCAGCACAGCTGGCAGCAGACTTGATTTCCTGACACCTCAAGCAGAGAGGAAGAATGCAGCATTGTACTGTACCAAGCATCCTGAACTGAGCAGCTCTCCACCAGCCCTATTGTCTCCCTGAAATAACTGAAAAACAGACTGAGTGGAACTCAAGGTGCATCAGAGGAAGGTACAGAGAACCAGCTGACTACGTGTAGGTGCTCTTTCTACATTTTTACCCCTAGCCTCCAAAGTCTGAGGAAACACAATTTTATAATCAAAATTTGACCTAGAAGGAAACTGGGTCACATGGCCATTCTCCAGAGTCCCATAAGGAGTTGATGACTTTCCAAGGACAAAACTGGTTCATGTAGCTCATAACCCATAATATCTTTTTTTTTTTCACTTAGAGAAGGAATGATTCAGAGTAAAACACTAATAAAGCAGATTGAAAAATAAAACTCTGCAATACTTGTTCTACTGATTTTGGCCCTACGGTTTTATGATGGGAGTTGAGACCTACAAACTTACTAGCCCCTCAGGCAAAGAGTGAGCTCTGGCATGGCTCCCAAATGAGGGTGATAGGATTTGAAGAAAAAACATGGCTCTTTTCCTTCAGTGCAACTCCCCTTTCTCCACTGTCAGAAATGTGGCCTATGGTTTCTGTTTGCTACTCTGAGTGACACACACTTTCTTCTTATAATTTTAATTTGCAAGTCTGATTACTTTAAGAGTGAGACTACAATTTCTGGTTGATAATTATAGTAAGTCAATGTGTTAATATCAGGATTTCAGTGTATGAAATTTACCTCCATAAAAAAAAATGTAATTTAACCTAAATCACTTAGAGAGGCTTCCAGGATTGATAGATTTTTATGGTAAAATAAATAATGGTTAAGAGCTTTTTATTGAACTTCTAATAAGCACAATTGTTGTTGTTGTTGTTGTTGTTAGGTGCCGTGGAGTCGGTATCTGACTCATGGTGACCCTCATAGGGTTTTCAATGGTTGAGTGCTTCGGGATTGCCTTGGGAGTGGATTGCCAGGCCTTCTCCCATTTTTGCGGTGCTGGGAATTGAACTCAGGGCCTCAGAGACTGCAGCACAGCGCTCTACCCACTGAGCTAAATCCCAGCCCAATAAGCACAATATGTATGCAAAATACTTCATTAATCCTCATGAGGAAACCATATACTTTTGTCTTCTTGTTGTTGTTAGATGCCATAGAGTCAGTATCTGACTCATAACAAAACACTATTGTCAGTACTTCTCTGCTATTCATAGGGTTTTCTATGGCTGATTGATTTTTGGGAATGGGTTGCCAGGTCCTTCTCCCAAGCCTGCAGCAGCTGGTGTTCCCAGGTTGTCTCCCATCCAAGTACTAACCAGGTCTGACCATGCTTAGCTTCTGAGACCTGATGGGATGAGATGCCACAGTGGTATGGCTGCAGGGACTTTTGTCTTATAGATGAGAAAACTGAAATTTCCAACATATTAAATATCTTGCCTGTGTCACAAAGCTAGAAACTGCCAAAGTGAGATTGAAAACTAAGTTTCATTACATCCAGATTTTTTTATTTCTGAGCACATACCCACCCTTACTTCTGAGGTCTACTGTCTCATTAAGGAATAGAAGGCAGTGTACACTATCCTGTTCATCGACTCAAATAGACACAGAACATTTTATAACCAGGCCAATTCCTTAGGGGAATCATTCCATTTGCCAAGTAAGCAATACAGCTATAAACTTGTTGATCTTATGGCCCATTCTCAGATTCCAAAAATAGTAATTTCCTTGGAAGCAAAAGGAATGAAAACCTAACTCACAAGAAATAATTCTATTGAATGCAATTCTATATGCCCTTTGACCTTGCCCTTTGGCCTAAAGTTATTGCCAAGATTAATAGATCCCATTATGTCTCAGGATATAGACACCAATAATTTAAATTTATCTCATGATAAAAACAGAAGAAAAGTATTTCTATACTGTTCAGAGTGTTTCTCTTCCAAACGCTGTGCTGTTTTTCTTAAACAATTATTTAATAATCCACATGATGATTTTGCATTTTCAGTAAGCAAAAAAAGACTCCCTACTATTATTTTGTGCCTGCAGCTGTAGCCCTGTGGCATCCGATCCCATCAGATCTCGGAAGCTAAGCAGGGTCGGGCCTGGTTAGGACCTGGATGGGAGACCGCCTGGGAACACCAGAAGCTGTAGGCTTGGGAGAAGGACCTGGCAACCCCCTCCCAAAAAAATCAATCTGCCATTGAAAACTTTATGAACAGCAGAGAGGCACTGCCAATAGAGTTTCCCCTGTTGTACAGAGGGTCGCTATGAGTCAGATACCAACTCGATGGCACCTAACAACAACAACAACAACTATTATTTTCTACTTTTCCTTAATTTCTCACAGTCAAAAAACAGTAGATTTTCATTCTGTATATTTGTTGTTGTTAGGCGCTGTCAAGTTGATCTGACTCATAAGGATCATCACAGGGTTTTCAATGGCTGATTGTTTCAGGATTAACTCAAGAGTGGATTGCCATGTCTGTCTCCTGTGTTTGCAGTGCTGGGGATCAAACTCAAGTCCTCAGAGAGTGCAGAGCAGTGCTCTACTGACTGAGCTAAATACCACCCTATTCTGTATGTTTATTATTACCTAAATATGCCTGCTCTGGCCATTATTCCCCCATGTGTCTGTCAGTTTATCATGCTATGGGCGCTTGTATGTTGTGATGCTGAAAGCTATGCCACTGGTATTTCAGATACCAGCAGTGCCATTCATTATGGAAAGGTTTCAGCTGAGCTTCCAGACAAAGACAGACTAGGGAGAAGGACCCAGCAGCCCACTCCCAAAACAATTAGCCATTGAAAACCCTATGAATAGCAGGGAAGCATTGTCAAATATAGTGCCAGAAAATTAGCCCCCAAGGTTGGAAGACATTCAAGGAATGACTGGGGAAGAGTTGCCTCCTCAAAGAAGAGTCAACCTTAATGACAAGAATGGAGTAAAACCCCTGGGACCTCCTGCCGATGTGGCATGACTCAAAATGAGAAGAAACATAGTGTGAAGGAAATGATTGGCAATCGTCGGGGGTATGCAGAAGCCTTTAGTTGTTTCTGTTCCCTTTTCTCCTATGAATTAAACTCCTAAAATCACTGGAAAGTGTGCAAAAAACCTTCTTGCCTACAAGGTACAGCCAAAGACTCATTGTATGAGAAACACTAGAAACAAAACCCATGTTCCTCTCAGGAAGAGGCAAGAAATGATCTTAGGCACTGTATCTTACACTTTTACAAATCAAAAGTCTGCTGGCACTTCGGGAAAAAGGCAGGATACTCCTTCACAAAGCCAACCCCAGATACAAGACAGTTTCATTGCCACTGGGAGAATGTGAAGAAATACTGAGAAAACTCCTCTCCCAAGACTCTGTATTAGTTCAGGAATAGAATGATAATGGGGCTGGAAGAAGAAAATACGATCTCTCCCTGAAAGAGCACCTACAATTGAGGAAGGTGGGGCAAGGGTGTAGGGAGAGGCACTCTGTGCAGCCAATGTGTGCAGAGATAATCAAAAATTAAGGGAGGAGCAGAAACAATGAAGGAAACCCTTTAGCACCCTGACTCCCATCCCAAGGAGTTCAAGGAGGTAGTGTGTAATACTGAAGGCAATAAAAGCAAAAACAATACCCAGACTCAGATTAACTCCTCAATTGACCAACACCATGCTAATAGGTTACCAGAAGAAAATATATGTCCATATCCAGGCTTAGATACTATTTACCTTCATTTCTGCTGTTGTTCCTTAATGACCAACATTCAGTCAAAAATTACAAGAGCAAAATGCAAAACAAATAAACAAGCAAACAAAAAACTGCCGTGAACATAAAAGCAATTAACTGAGCCAGACACAATGGCTTCACCTACAATCCATGTGACTTGGGAGACTGAGGCAGGAGGATCACAGGTTCGAGGCCAGAGGGCCTGTCTCAAGATAAAAAATTTTTAAAAGGGCTGGGGATGCAGCTCAGTGGTAGAGCACTTGCAAAGTATATGCAAGGCCCTGGTTTCAGGGCCTCCATAGCTCCCCGCACACACATACACAAAAGCAGTTAATTGAACCAAATCAGAGAGAACACAGATATTGGAATGAGAGACACAAGCTGTGTGTGTGTGGGGGGGCACTGCGGAGTTGAACCCAGGACCTCATGCAAGTGCTCTTCCACTGAGCTGCATCCCTAGCCCATGTTTTGTTTTTTATTTTGAGTCAGGGTCTCACTATGTTATGTAGGCTACCTCTGGCTTTGAACTCTCAAGCCTCCTAATTCAAGCCTCTTGAGTAGCTGGGATTATAGATGTGTACCACTGTGCTCAGCTAGACAGAATCTTTAGAATAATTATGATTACTATGCAAAAAAATCAGATGTAGAGAGGGTTGACAACATATAATAACCAATGAAAAATTTCCAGTAATCAATGGCCTTCTACAATTTGAGGAAATTATATTGCTAAGCAAACTATCAACACTGACAAAAACAACATTTAACTATTTGGGATTTAAGAAAAAGGTTAAGGGCCCAAATTTGCCCTAGAAGGAAATAGGTTGTGGAATGCTGGGGAAGCCCACTCTGGAAGGGTATGCTGATAGATTAAATATGAACTATGAGAGAAAGGAATTAAGAAAGCTCCAATTCATCCTAATTGGAAATATGGAATTGCATGAATTATAGAAGCCTGTTAAAGAAGATTGTGAGGGATAAGGAAGAAATAAATTCTATTTTGGTTATGTTGAACTTAAGGGATTTACTAGACATGCAAGTCCCTCATTTGTCTATCAGTTTGCCATACTGTTGGGGCTTGTGTGTTGCTGTGATGATGAAAGCTATGCAACCAGTATTACATACCATTTGGGTCACCCATGGTGGACAGGTTTCAGCTGAGCTTCCAGACTAAGACAGAATAGGGAGAAGGATATGGTCACCCACTCCCAAAACAATTAGCCATTGAAAACCCCATGAAAAGCAGAGAAACACTGTCAAATATAGTGCCAGAAAATGAGCACTCCCGTTTGGAAGGCACTCCAAAGACACCTGGGGAAGAGTTGCCTCCCCAAAGTAGAGATGACCTTAATGACATGAATGAAGTAAAGTCTCAGAGACTTTCATTTGTTGATGTGATACAACTCAAAATGAGAAGGAACAACTATAAACATCCATTAACAATTGGAATGTGGAATGTAATAATATGAATTTATGAAAATTAGAAATCATCAAAAAGGGAAATAGAAGCCAGGTGTGGTGGCGCACACCTGTAATCCTAGTGGCTTGGGAGACAGAGACAGGAGGATTGCAAGTTGGAGACCAGAGGCAGTCTGTGTAACTTAGTAAGACCCTGTCTCAAAAAGTGAAAAAAAAATGGGCTGAAGGTGTAATTCGGTGGTACAGCACTTGCAAAGCATGCAAGCGTGAGGCCCTGGGCTCAACCCCCAGTACCACAAAAAGAAGGGGGAAAAGAGTGCATAAACATCAACACTCTAGGTATCAGTGAGTTAAAATGGACTGATATTTGCCATTTTGAATCAGATAATCATGTGGTGTAAGATGCAGAGAGTGACAACTTAAAGAGAAATAGGGTTGAGTTCATCATGAAAAAAGACATTTCAAGATCTGTCATGAAGTATAATGCTGCCAGTGATAGAATAATATCCATATGCCTACAAGGAAGGCCAGTTAATATGACCTTACTCAAATTTATGCACCCACCACTAAAGCCACAAATGAAGAAAGGGAACATTTTTACCAGTTTCTGCAGTCTGAAATAGATTGAACATGTAATCAAGATGCACTGATAATTACTGACGACTGGAATGCAAAAGTTAGTAACAAAGAAGAATTTCCAGCAGTCAGAAAATATGGCCTTGATGACAGAAAAAATCTCATGATAGAATTTTGTCAAACCAATGACTTTTTCATTGCAAATACATTTTTTTAATCAACATAAACATCATAGTAAACTACATGATTATCTGAGGTTGAGCCTCCTTTGAGGAGGCAACTCTTTCCTAGTCATCTTTCGAGTGCCTTCCAACCTGGGCAGCTCACTTTCTGGCACTATATCTGACAGTGTTTCTCTGCTATTCATAGGTTTTTCAGTAGTTGTTTCACGAGTCGTTAGCCATGTCCTTCCTAGTCTATCTTAGTCTAGAAGCTCAGCTGAATCCTGTCCACAGTGGATGGCCCTGCTGGTATCTACAATATTGGTGGCTTTCACATCACAGTTATTCGCTAACCCCCACAGTACAGAAAATTGACCCAATAGGGGTAACACATTTAATATAGTCAAAATAGCTGCTGCTCCTCCTTTTCAGGATCATCCTTCCTGCCTTTTGATTGCAGGCTTAGCATATGTCTTGTTTTGATCAATGAAACAGAGTGGAAATGGTGATACCAATTCTAAGAAGAAGTTTTAAGAGGCTTCAAGCTGTCTTACAATTCCACAATTCTACTAATGGCTAGATACAAGATTTTTTTCAGTCAGATCCCAATAGAGAATGTAGTCCAGAATTTTCAACAATCTGCCACTAGTATGTAATAAGAATAAGAATACAATCCTTCTTTCCTTCTTAGGAGACCACCAAGATTTTGGAATTGTTTGTATCTCCAGCCTGTCTACCAGAATACAATTGAGGCTTTGATATTTTTCTGTTCCATATTCTACCATGTAGATTACATTTATATTCTTATCCATAATCAAGTAAGCATCTTTTATTGGCTTCCCTATGCTCCATAGTGTGGTCTTAGCACTTATCTTCAAAATCCAAAGGGAGAACCATAAATCTCAAAATTCTCAGGTTGAGAAGGGACCTTAGCACCATTTGGCCCAGTTGTCTATACAGCATTGGAATAGTCTATATGACATCTCTTAAAAACTTCTGCTTAAACAACTCTAGAAGTGAGAAACTCCCACCTTCTCAAAGCAGCCTCTACCATTTGAGACACTTTGTTAGAAAACTCTTCTTGACATTTAGTGGAATTTGGTTTTCCCTTCACTTCTGCTATGGTTTCAATATGAAATGTCTTCCACAGGCTCATGTGTTGAATATTTGGTTCCCAGTTGGCAATACTGTTTTGGGAGGTTCTGGAAACTTTGAAGGTGGGGCCTTGGTGGAGGAAGTAAGTCACTTAGGGCATGATTCTGAAGGCTATACTTGGTCCCTAGTTCCTTTTTCTCCTTCTGCTTCTTGTCTACCATGAGGTGAGTGGCATGTGTAGCATGCTCCTACTGACCTGATATTTTACCTCACCACTGTCCCAAAATCAACAGGCAGGAGGGCTATGGACTGAAACCTCTGAAACTGTTACATAAATAAATCTTTCCCCTATTAAGTTGTTTATGTCAGTTATTTTTTCACCATGATGAAGGTCTACCACAACTTCACATAGCCAGTAATTCTAATTTCTGTGGCTTCCTCCTGCTTTCTCCTCTCCATCTATCTGCTCTCCTCTAAGTTAATCACCCTGGATTATTCAAATGTTTTTCATGTCTAATGACTTAAATTCCTCCTCATCATTTGAAAGCACCACAGTTTACAATGTTCCTCCTAATGTGTGTACTCAGAAATGACCAAAGTATATTTTGATCCTGTGTGCACAATAGAGACAGCTCATCATTTTCATTTTTTCAATCCTATGTATCTATCAATTCAACCTAAAACCATATTAACATTTTTCAAAGTTACATCATATTATGGGAAGAGGAATTTTTACTGTAAATTTTAAAATTTAAAAAAGAAATAGAAACAAAAAGAATGACAAATACGAATAAGATCATTATACTGGATGCAGATGAGAATTTTAGCATTATGTATAAAACTACTTCAATAACTTTAGCAAACATTAAATAACTATTTTAGGGCGTCATTCATTCTCAGGATTACTTGCCTTTTATTTATCTATCTAAACAAACTTAATCAATATGTTCTCTTTAGAGAAGTATAATTCTCCCTTGGTTCTAACTAAAATATCATGTACTTTCATTGGCGTTCTCCATTATCCCTACATGATTACTTTTCCTCTTTTCTGTTTTCCTACAGTACTTTGTATTAAGCCACTTGCCATACTATATTATAGTTATTTACTTATATGATTATAAACCTCACCATTAAAGATAGTGTCAAATTTAAATTTTTATTCCTTGGTCTGTAAAAAATATATGGCCAGCCAAGCAGTGGTGCATGCCTGTAGTCCCAACCATTCAAGAAGCTGAGGCAGGAGGATCACTTAAGCCTAGGAGCTTAAGACCAGCCTAGACAACATAGTGACACCCTGTCTCAAAAAAACCGTGTGTGTGTGTGTGTGTGTGTGTGTGTGTGTATACATATAATATATATAATATAAACATTATATACCATATGTTCTTGAATCTAATCTGCACCATTTTCACAGTTTTAAAGTATTAAAAAGTCAGATGCAGATTATAATCATGTGTGGATTAGATTCATGTTCAAGAGTTGGGTTTTGAAAAATTATAGAACTGCTGTACATGTTGTAAAAAATACAATTCAATAATTTATTATTTTGTTTATTATTATTATTATTTACCTATTATTCATCACACATGTCATCACTCATAACTGATATGTCATCAATACACTCCATCACTTTGTTATCATATTTATCTTCAACATCCTTCCATAAAATGCCATTCTGGGATACATCCTATGAATTAGTTATATATTTCTTGAAAGATTTAACAATGATGCTCTCTGGAATGACTTTCCATGCTGCCAAACCCACTGCATGATTTCTGAAAGGAGCCACACATTTGATTTATTTTCCCCATTTCTGTTAATTTATGGGCAGGATCCACAATCCAGGTCAAATAGTGTTGACTCAACTTGTCTTTAAATGATTTATTAATAGGTACATTCATTGGTAGCAATACTGATGTCCTTCCACCTGGAATGACAAGTTCAATTTTCCTCTTGCAGAGCTGGTCCTTCACAGAATTAGTAAGATACTCACTGAATGTATCCAGGATAAGCATTGACCTTTGATTTTAAGTCTCCAGGAAAATGAATCCATGCTATTTTCAGCCAATCCAATATAAGCCCCTTCATCATCTATCATTTTTCCTGGGCTATGACTATATCATTCTTCAGAAACACTTCCAATATAATTAAAGTCTTCCATCTCAAAATTAGAAAGAATAGTAGCTTTCTTACATTAGCAGTTGCTGCCAACATCACTGCTAAGTGAAGCTTTCCACAACCAGTAGTTTTCAAAAGTTACTCTTACACACCTTTCTTCTCCAATGTGTAGTTTGGGGACATATCAAGATAAATAGAAGCTTCATCAGCTTTGGCAATTTCCCCCTTCAGAAAATATCCTATCTTCCTTAGGTTGGTGATGTACTGCTGATAATCCAACAACTTTTGTGTTTTCCCTTCTCCTGTGTGCACTGAAAAACTTCACATTTGAATTTTGCTGTGTCTTTTAGATTGCTGGCATCCCTCTTCCATAACTATGGTATACAATAAATTAGAATAAGCAATTCCCATACTTTAATAACTAAGGCACAAGCTGGTCTCAGCTGAGATTTTACACATTATTTGCATAATATCAGTCAGGAAATCCTATAGGATTTCACCTTCCACACAATATTAAGCCTGATTTCACACAAGGGTATGCTCATGATCAACTCTGCTGCACATCTCTGTTGTGCACATAGGTTCTCCTCCTTTGGAATGAACAAGAGAGGAAAAATACAATTGAGAGTATCCCTGGTGTGACTCAAGCTTTATTCACTGTGCAAAGGACAAAGTAAAACAAAACAAACAAAACAAACAAACAAAGCACCAGTTGAGTAATCTCTCAGAAAAGCTGAAATCATCTGGGACTTCTCTAGGTGTAGATGCTCCCACTGGTAACAGGAGACAGGATGGGAAATAATTCAACAAATATGTAAGGACCTTTCTTCTCTGTGAAGTTTCTGGGGGTCCAGGGGTGTGAAGCATATCAAGATATCCCTTCTAATATGATGGAAAGTTATTGTACCTGGACTCTCCTACAATCAAAAACAGATGCACAATATTTAATGGCCCTCTGTGGACTTCAGAGACAAAATGTTCTTCATCTGAGTGTGCTACTTTCACCTGTTTTCTATATGACCTGAAAATATTCTGGTTTTGAGTGAAGCCCAGAATAGAAAAGGACTCTGTACTAAGTCCAGACTGCTAGGCAAGCTTCTCTGGCACCTGGACCATATGATCCAACAAAACAATACTTGAAGTGTCGGAGAGGAAGGTTGTTTGGAGCCATTAGTAGATCCCTACAGGTGGATTTCAGGGCAGGCCTTTAGGATTTTGGAGTAAAGCTCTTCCGTCTTACATAGATAACCACTCTCCATGAAAGAAAGAGCTTTTGACCTGTTACTTTGCCTTAGTAGAGACTGATGTTTAACCATGAACCAACCTGCTACAAAGCAACCTGAACCTCCCATCATGAACTGGGTTTTACTTGATGCAAAAGCTATAAACCTGGATGTACACAGATGCATTCCATTTTCAAACACAAGATATATATATATGTATATGTATATATATGTTGTTGTTGTTAGGTGCCGTCGAGTTGAGTCTGATGCATAGTGACCCTATGTACAGCAGATCAAAACACTTGCCGATACTGTGCCAGGCAAACGATCTTATTTATGTTTAAGACCATTGTTGCAGACACTGTGGCAATCCATCTGGTGGAGGGTTTTCCTCTTTTGCGTTGACCTGCCACTCTCCCAAACACGATATCCTTCTCCAGGGATTGATCTCTCCTGACTACATGTGAGAAATATGTAAGATGCAATCTGGCCATTCTTGCTTCGAAGGAGCACTCTGGTTGCACTTCTAGGACAGATTTGTTGGTTCTTTTGGCAGTCCATGGTATATTCAATACACATCTCCACCACCACAATTCAAAAGCATCAATTCTTTTTCTGTCTCTCTTGCTCAATGTCCAGCTTTCACAACCATATGATGCCACTGAAAATACCATGGCATGAGTCAGACGCACCTTCGTCTTCAATGTGACATCTTTGCTTTT